>JACEIK010001367.1:127139-178334 GCA_018107945.1 Datura stramonium
GTATAAATTAAAATTTAAAGAAGAGACAAAATCGTAATCTAACTTTTACCTTAGGGGTTTCCTACTAATATAATAATATGATTTATGTTAGATGCTCCTTGACAAGTCCGTAGGAGGTGAATTTTTGCAAAGTTTGGAAAATTTTGGATATAGTTTGTATCGAGAGGTAAAATATGACAACTAATTTGAAACAGACGTAAAATAAATTAGGATATTTTCCAATTTCAAGGGCATTATAGTAAAACCACAATTTCAAAACACAACTACCACCACAAGAACTCTCAATCTCCTTCAACTCCCCGCGCTTTATCATTAACACACCCAAATACTCTGTTTTCGTTTTTTTGCTTCTTCTTCATCAACAATGGCTTCCAAAATCTCTGTTTCCCCTTTCTGGAACCTTCCAATTTCCACACAAAAGACTCAAACTTTCCCTCAATTTCCTCTCGTACAGCAGTTTCCATCTTCTTCTAGGGTTTTCTCATCGAAGCTCAAAACAAATTCTTACCGATCTATATCGGTTTCAGCTGCTGTGACTGAGGAATCCCAAACTGCTTCTCCGCCTTCTTCAGCTCCTGCATCGTCTTCCAAAGTTGTTCTTGTCGTTGGTGGCTCCGGTGGCGTTGGTATTTTCCTTTCACACTCTCTTGCTTCCAATTTTTTGGTTCAAATGACGGAAAAGATATGATACGAGTGCTGTGTTAAATTGAAGTGAATATGCTTCCGTAAAAGTAGTAGTTGTTGTAATTGGCGGTAAATTTCGGGAGCAATTTTCAATTTATTGGCTTGGAAAGGCAGGTCTTATGAGTTATTTATGAATTGGGCAAAACCATTATCCTTTTTAGACTATGATCAACGGAATAAGTCTGCTTGTTGTAGTTACCTCCGGATTTCTTTGAACCTAGGGAATACTCGAATCCTTGTTCTTGGCAAGGACAAACCGACGCTTAACCAATTAAAACCGCTTTGTGTTACATAACCAGCAACGAACATATGGACATTTTCTGGTTCTTTTCCACGGCTGGGTCTCAAACAAGCTCTCTGGGTAAAAGAGTTGGAGTAACGACCTTAGAAAACCAAATCCTACCAGAGGCAACACTAGGTGAATCTTTTTCCTATCAGCCTAAGCGTTCGTGGGCAAAGTTACTGTACTTTTGGTGGTGAGTGTACTCCATTGAAAAAAGGATTTTTATCTGATCATGTGTAGACTGAATGATTACTTGCACATAAAAAAATTCATACTTACTTAACAACCTAGCATTTATTATCTTTCTGTATGATCCTTGTCCTGGCCAAGTAGAAGTAAGGATTCAACATAAATTGGAGAAATCATCAACCGAAGAGAGTATGTTAAAATTGGAATCTTTTTGCAAGTTGCAAGTTGAACTCTGATTAATGTCTTAATTAACATACACGCGTCCCACATTTGCATGTACTATGGACATGTGTGATTCTGCCATATTTGTGTGTGTGAAAATGGACTGTCTTCTCTTTGAAGAAGTTTTTGATCAATAAGCAAAAACGTTTTCATTAGTCAAAACCCTACTCTAAGTCTCTGTGGAAGCATAAAGGAAGCTTTAGCTTGCTGGAATAAAGATGGTAATCAGTCGGTTCACAGGGAGAGATGAAAGATTGTCCCAACTTGTATATGGTGGTCTATTTGGAGGGAGAGGAACCAAAGGTGTTTTGAAGATGAATCTTTTGTTACTTTTCTACTTTTTGTGTAAAAATGAATATCCTCAAGAAGCAGAGGAATTCTTAGTATTTTAGATTACTTATCAGTTGATAGGTGGTTGGTTTTGCTCTTCTATCTTCTACTTGTAATTATTGCTGGAATATACTTTTGGTTTATTTCCTTGTTTATAATATATATGTTACCTTTCTAAAAAAAGAAGTTTGGATGGACAATATATAAAAGAGAGAGAATGTGTGAGAGAGATTCCTGGACGATAGAAAATCATCTCTGTACAGTCATAATCAAGGCTGTAGCTAGCTAACAGAATCTATCATATTTTGTTCATCATATACAATTTGTACTTATACCTTCCCTTTGGAGAATTTAGTGTTGGCTTCTGCACGTTTGAAATTTTGATTTTACTATTTCTTTGATTTCAATTTCTGTGGTACTTTGTTTTAGATTTCGCATCGTCATATGTAATATTCCATTGGAACAAATTTTTAGTTATAAATTCATTTCTCGCACGGTATACTGTAAATTGTTTTATTATTTTATGGTATATGCTTAGTATGCGCTGCAGAATTGTTAATCTTAGACACGACATCTACTTCATTTACCATTAATTCTTTCGAGATAATGTACTCTTTTTTAAAGCTAAAATGGACATCTTATGTCCTTTTCTTGTTATTTTCATTTCTCTTCCCCTTTGTCAGAAATCTCAACACTCTTTATTCTGTATTTTCTTGAATCCTTGACCAAACGCTTTCTGCTCATGATCTAGTATCAGTATATATTTTTGAAAGATCTTTTGGTAGTACAGAAAGGGAGGGAAACAAAAACGGAATTCTAAGGTCATATCTTCACTATTTCAGTTCCTGAATTTCTTGAAAGCTGTGCTTTCAAGGTGGTAATTTTTAACAATAATTCTGTTTTACATAATAAAAAACAGGAGGTTGCAGTGTAGTTGCCCAAGTAATTTCTACCCAGGAATTGAATTAGTACCTTTGCTTCTCCGATGAGGGAAAGATGTTGAATTTTAGGTTACAGTATACTATTCTTACATAAATGTCAAAGTTGTAGGTCTCACTAACACGTGAAATGAAAAATATGGATTGGTGAAGGATAGCTTATTGGAAATAGACAATCACCCCCATCAATGAGGTTGAGGGTTCGAGTCACCACAGAGTAAAAGTGGGAAGGCCACTATTCACCCCCCTGACCTATGAGGAGGGGGGATTTACCATATATATAAAAATGGGATGAATAATGTATTAGTTAAATTGTTATCTCTGAATAGACTGTCGTAGTGATGTTATTGGATGGTAGCATCTTACTATATAATGAAGACAAAGTAGTTGACAATTGGCCCTGGAAATTGATTTGGAAGACAAAGTTTCCTCCTAAGATTATTCGCTTTAACTGGATTGCTCTACATGAAGCTAACTTGACATAAGACAACCTCAAAAGGAAAGGTCTCCAGTTAGTGAACAGATGCTACCTATGTTTGGATAAGTTGGAAACTGTGAATCATCTGTTTTTGCACTGCAAGGTGGCTACTGATCTTTGGAACATGTTCTTCTGCATTTTGGGGTTGAATTGGGTCATGCCACACACCATAAAAGAGGCACATATGAACTGGAGCATGGAGAAAGTTGATGAAACCATCAAAAGGATCTGGCTAATGATCGCTGCTGCTATCTTCTGGAGTATTTGGAATGAGAGGAATAGGAGGTGTTTTGATGGAACCTCAACTCCAAATCACTCTCTCAAAACTAGATGTCTAGTCTTACCTTTTTGGTGGTCTAAATTGGCTGGTGTATCTAGCACTGAGCACTTTTTGGAGTTTATTAGTTCCCTTGTCTTAGATTGCCTAACTGTAAAGGGACTTCCGTTTTCTTTATCCCAGTTTCTTTTGTCAACTTTTCTCTCATTGTAAGTGTAACTATGCATCTTCTTGATGCCTTTTTGTGAACGAAATACCTTTATCAAAAAAAAAAAAGAATTAATGAGCATAATCCAAGATAAAACAGCTTTTTCGACTTTGATCCGCCTATGAACCTTGCTCTACTTTGTAAACCAGTTTAGTCAGAACTGTTTTTATCTGCTCAAAAAGTATAATGTGTCAAACAATTTAGGCTGGATATGATTGCATTGAGATAAGTTTGTCATGGTTAAGATTCACTTAACTTTTTGTATTATGTGAAAATGATGCAGGACAGATAGTTGTAGCATCATTACTCAATCGGAATGTCAAACTGCGTCTCATTCTTCGAGACCCTGAGAAAGCAACTACTCTATTTGGCGAGCAGGATGAGGAAAAGCTGCAGGTTTGTCTCATTCTTATGTGGCTGTGCCAAACTTATCCATCCCCTCCCCGGGCCCGATTAGCCGGGGCAGATATATTCTTTGTTTAACTAAAGAGGATTTCTCAAACTTTATACTGTTTCCAAACTTGGAAGGTATGGAAAGGTGACACGCGAAGTTCTACGGGCATAGATCCATCTGTATTTGAGGTTTGTTCATCACATCTAGAACCTTTCTAGGACCTTCCTGGAAAGTTTAAATGGATTAATAACTTAGTCAAATTGTTGCTGGGCTGTGCGCTACTGACCTTTCAGGGTGTAACTCATGTTATTTGCTGCACTGGGACCACTGCTTTTCCATCTAGGCGGTGGGATGGAGATAACACTCCAGAAAGAGTAGGTTAGAATCTTTCTAGTGGGGTGTCTATATTTATGTGGTGGTTTGTACCATGTCGCATGTTTCATTAAGAAATATATAAAATGAAGTATTGCTAGGAATAGAATGAGTATGAAAATTGAAAAAGGAGAAGGAACCCAAAGATATAAAGCTAATCTAATTATTTTGTTTACTAAGCCACTAAAAGCTTTTGTTATGCGCTATTTACTTTATATAGTTGATGTATGCGCTTGGAAGTGACAGGAAAGTCATATTCATCTTTATCTCTAGTAATTGTTGTCTGGTACTCTATAATTATTACATGGATTACAATATATACTTTAGTGGTCGGATTGGTGTATAATCAACTTCACAATATACGTATGAGTTTCCTGAGACTGTGTATAAGGACTGCACTGTGTGGTTCTCTAATAGGTTCATTAACATGTTTTACATTGTTCTCTTTGTCCTTGTGTCTCTTTTATCTCTGATAAAAGTGAAAGCAATTTTGATGGGTTCTTTAGTATTTTTCTATCTCTAGAATCTAATTTAAGTTTTAGTGCAGTAGTCTTTCTCAATGACATATATGCATTTGTTTGTGTAGATTGGGATGGTGTGAGAAACCTTGTGTCAGCATTGCCTAAGTCACTAAAAAGAATTGTTCTTGTTTCATCAATTGGCGTCACAAAGTTCAATGAGTTGCCTTGGAGGTAAAATGCTGCTTATATTTAGAGTTACTCAAATGATTTATCAATTCATATAAATTTCTTGTTGATGTTGCCTTTGGTGTGTGCATCTGTAAAACAGGAACATGGAGTAATGATTGGGCACTGTTAACTTCTTTTCCAACTAAGAATCCAGATTAGCTTGTGAATACTACATTTGTGGAATTCAAATTCAATGTATTTGTGATATAGTGTTAATGTTTTATCTATTTAGGATGAAAAGTTTATTTTATTTAACTTGAGATGTGTGCTGTAGTGGTTCTGGTTAAGGTTTTCTTTTGGTATTCCAGGTTTTGATTCAATTAAATTCTTGAATGCTTTTTGATTACTTTGCTTTATTGAAACAAAAAAGTTGCTCATCAAATTAATTTGTTCTCGTCATATTCTGGCTGCTGCTTCATGGACCACTTCTTCAAATCTTTTTAACATATTGCAAAAATTAATGATGGATATCAAGATTTATAAATACATGTGACTTATACCAGATTTGGTGATTTCTGAATCTTGTTGTGTTCTTCTAAAAAATTTATGATTTTTTTTCTGAATAAAGTCTAAGTTCCAGATTTTCAATCCAATCCACCTTGGATCTGTTTTGATTACTTTCTTCATCTAAAAAAGAAAAAAGGAAGTTCTCTTTACCATTTCCTGTTGAGATTGGCTAATAATTCTAAAACCACTCTTATAGCTCTATTTGGCTGTCTCTTTTTTTGCATCTTCCATCAATATTGACTTTTGTGTTCCCTTTATTTTACTATATATCGCAGTTTTTTGGTTTAGCGCCTGAATTTTTTGATACGTCTAAGTTTTATATTAGTATATCAATGTTTACAATCTATTAACTGACAATGGCCTTCTCTACCGGATAAACTCTATACACTAGTAAGTCTCCAACATAATTGTTCACTAGCTTCTAGGACTTAGATATCTTGGCTTATGTTGTGCATCACAAAGAGTGAGAAGGTGATGAATTCTGGTGATGAACTGAGATTGCATCATGAGAAGGAATGATGAAGTAAGGGAGAACTTACGGATGTCAAACTAGACATACACCTTCCAGAAACATATACCAGTTTCACATGTTTAATCATTTCCTCAATATGGGCGTCTAAAATGACACCAGAGATCCATAATTATCTCCATCCTTAAGAATGAAGTATATTCTTTGTTCTTTTCCTCTCTTGTAATGTTGTTTTCAGCTTTGTTTTGTAGCATCATGAACCTTTTTGGTGTGCTCAAGTATAAGAAGATGGGGGAGGATTTTGTTCGCAATTCTGGTCTTCCATTCACCATAATCAGGTAGTCAAACTATTTTGGTGTGTTCTACAGGCTACATGTTAAGAGTTTAACTTCTATACACTGACTGTGTAAACGAATTTTTACACTATCAGGTCATGTAAAAGATGTAAAAGATAATTACAATTTACAAGTAGCAGCCTATAATAAGTAGAACTAGTTACCTGGAAATAGCATAGGCAACCTGCTTTGATGGGTGAAATTACACTGATGGTTTTACAATATCAATATATAAAAGTTAAATCCTCATGTTAAATATCTCATGTTTTTTCTGTTACTTAAATTCCAAAAAAGTACTGCTTTGGCTTATTCACCAGTTTGAAATTGCAGAGCTGGTAGATTAACAGATGGACCATACACATCATATGATTTGAACACACTGTTACAAGCTACAGCTGGCGAACGGCGTGCTGTTTTAATTGGTCAAGGTATCTAATCTTTTAGTTCTCATGTAAGTAATGTGTAATTAGCTGAGGGGACTATTTCTTAAGAGTCTCATTAGGATCCCATATGCTGCAGGTTTGGTTGACAACATGTTATTCCCCTCCATTCTGTTACATTGGACTTACTCTTGACAACCCAAAGATGTTTGATATGCTTCTTGAATATAATGAGAATTGAGACACATTTCACAAGTTGCGCAATCAATTTAAAATTAAGAAGGTTGTTCTCAAGATGAAGTAAATTTTGCAAGATTCTAAGTTTATGTTGCATCTCCATGTGTCTAAATGGGACACAATAGGAAACTTGTTTTGATAGGTAAAGAGTTGAAAGACTAATCTGTCCGACAAGCTGCCAATCTATGCACAATCAATTTCAAAAGACTTGCTATTGGCTGCTGCTTTTTTCTCATTAAGATTTCCATATTCTCAAATTATCTCTAGATTTTTCATTTTTCCCTCCAGAAATTAGTGGATTTCAGAGATAACCATTTCCTCTTTGCTTTTTGTCAAACCAAATGTAAAAGGGAATTACAAATTTCCTTTCCACCTTCAGACATAGGGTAGAGACCACCCAGTTTAGATATCCTTTTTCATGATAATCAGAGCTTTATTTAGTCAATCTTCTACGCATTTGAGAACCTTAAGATTCATTCTATGTGAGAATAGTTTTGTGTGATCTGTGTGAAAGCAATTTTGACTTTTCCCCTATTTTAATACTATATTTATTTGTTTTTGCATGTTTCTAGGGGATAAGCTTGTTGGAGAAGTTAGTAGGCTTGTTGTTGCAGAAGCTTGCATACAGGCGTTAGACATAGACTTCACAGAAGGACAAACTTATGAAATAAACTCTATTCCGGTAATTATCTTGAGCTATTACATATATTTCTCACTTACAGCCTTCTTTAATAAATATATGCTATTATCTGCAAGTAGCTTTGAATTGTTAAAGAAGAAGATGGATGTAATCTGAAATTGAAAGTAATAATGAGGAACATATACAAAGTGCGCTGTAATCTGTTTGAGAGTTGAGCATTGTGTTGCAAATCAGTTATGTCCAAGTTATTGGACATAGAGAGGTTTCTACATGAGGCTTTAGATAATTGAAGGGGGAAGAGCTGGGAATGGGAAGGAATTAGCCAGGTTCTTTTCTGACTATAGCTGCAACCTATCTCATATTTGGCTGCCCTTGATCACAAACTAGAATCTTTTTAAGATAAAGTAAAGAAAGAATTTTGGGTCAGGTTCAAATTATGCCCATAACAATAGCATAATCCAAAACCTAATGGGTAATACTTTAGCTTTTGTATTTGAATGTAATCGACACTCATTCAGATGTTCTGCGGACAGCAAATTTTCAGATCATTACTTCTTTCCACTGAACCATGAAATAATGCAGGGTGATGGACCAGGAACAGATACACTGAAGTGGCAGGAGTTATTTAGAGCTTCTCACAACAATTGACCGCAGTTCGACTATATTTCTTATACAGATTATCAGATGAAGTTCTCAATTTATCTATACACATACACTAAACTGTAAGTCACTATACAATTCTATGTGCAACTATTTGTTTGATGAGTTATTATGTCAATATACCCAGTCACTCATATGTTATTAGTGATGTAGATGAGGCCCGCATATTTCTTCGTCCTTCTAGTTAATTCAGTCACAGTTATCACATATCTGAATTTACATATTGCATTCGCTGATGGCTCTCTTTGTTAGCGTCTAAGCATTTCTCTAACTATTTCTAATGGATTTCAGATCCCCTCAGTTTTTATGATGTTCTAAATTTCTGGTATTCATAGTTATATGACCAATAGTAGATAAATTGAATTTTTGTTAGGGATTGTTACAATTGTGGCCCTTTAATTGTGGATGAATTTGGATTTTGGTTCTTGTCTTGTCTGATAAGCACAATTAATAGATTTGTATGCTTTTGAACATGCCAATCTACAAATTTAAGGAATTTCTAACGTAAAATGATTAATAGTACAAAACTGACTTTATCAAAGCATAAAAATATAGTAGTGATCATTTGTTTAAGAACTGAAACACTGTTAAATATTTGGAACATTTTTAGTGGATGAATGAAAAGTGTATAATTTTGCAAATTGTAGGTTATACATGTTTATTCATATATTGAAAGAACTGAAATTAGAGTTTATCAACAATAAAGGTACAAACTAAGTTGCTCCGGCTCAGGTGCGGGTATCCAACACGGGTGCTGATCTGAGGGTCGGATTCGGAAAAATTTAAATTTTAAAATTCGGGTTTACTAATCCGAGCATGGATACGGGTGCAGGGATTCTGCTTAAAAAACTCAACATTACAAAAATAGTTATAAAGATATTCTAAATTTGAGAGATATTTGTGAAAAACTTACATGTATATTGTAGAATTCAATCTTTCATTCTCCAAGATGGTATTACTCTTCCATTCTCCTATGAACACAACAAAAGAGCAACTAAATATTAAAAGCATATTACAATAGAACAAATATAATTAAAAGAATAAAAATGAAGTGAAATAAAAGAAATAACCTTTTTATTTAAGAACAAGGACAGTAACTCTTGAAATAAAGAATGCAACTTGAAATAAGATCATTTGAACAGAGTGGAAGTGGAAAACTAGAATTATTAAAATATAAGACTTAAACAAAGATATATATTCAATTCATCCATAATTTAGCTATTCATAATTAGCGAATTACATGACTAATCAATAGTACACCAAATAGAAATTCACTATTTACCAAAAACAAGAGAACATCTCAACTTAACTCATAACTCATGGCTAACAAAAACCAACAAAGTTAGCTACTCTTCCACATCTTCTTCAACTTCTTCCAAATCTTCAAATTCTTCTTCAAAGACCGCTACTTCCGATTGAGGTTCATCTATTGATGGGTCGGTTAGACCATTAGTTATCTCGTCAATATCAAAATGATCTCCACCTAAAACAAATAAAAAAGAATAGATATATTAGAAGGTTTTTATGTAAAGAGAAAAAACTTATCATGCAAAATAAATAATTGAGGAAAATAATAAAGAAAATGTAGACATACCCACATCCCAATACTTGTTCGGTCCATTTATATATTTTTCTTTCTTGTGAGATAGCAACCGTAGATTATAGTGTACAAACACTAAATCTTCGGCCCTTGAAGTTGCTAACTTGTTTCTCTTGATGTTGTGAATCAAAGAATACGTGCTCCAATTTCTTTCACAACAAGAGGAAGAAGTCGGTTGAGTAAGCAACTTGTTGCAACAGTGGAGCCGAGACACCATGAGTTGCCCACCAAGAAAGAGGATCTTCATACATCATAGCCTCAGCCACATGAGGCCTCACTAAAATAACCACTCCCGCTACAAAATGTTCCATACTCCAATGAGACTTGCTTCATTTCATTTGAATCTTTAAAAGTATCTTTGAAAACACTTGATCCTATTCAATAAAATTTCCAATCTTCATTAGAAGCTAGCCTTTGAATCCCATTTTCACCTTGAAGCCATGATTCTTGATAGTAATTGGGACCAAAAAGTGTGTCATACAATGCAAAGGGGTAATTTTTTTGTTCCACCTAGCCACAAAAATCTCTTGAATTGTATCAAAAAAGTTTGATTGGCCGGTGATGAGATCTTTCCCCTCATGCTCAAAGATTATTTTCTTAACCTTCTCCATCATTGTGTCCCACGTATCATAATTGACATATAATTTCAAACAATCAATGTTGGCACTTCTAAGCATATCTACGATAGGTTCCATAAATTTTAAGTAATCAATACTATTCCACTTTTCATCATTCATTATGAGGAATTTTATTTCACGTGTTTTGGCTTCAATTCCCTTATCCCCTTATAATTCTTCCATTCATCATCCATGACTATCTTCTCTAAAGACGATTTCACTTTGCGAACAAGAGTGGTCATAATAATGTGTGAGGCAAATCTTGTTTCACCAACTTTTAATAAGCACAAATCCGAATGCTTTTGAAAAATCGCATGTGTCATGTCATGATCCATGAAAAAGTCCTTCGAATTATTCACTTCACCAAGTAACTCTAATATCCATTTGCAATTAGTAAAGTGAGGCAATTTAGCTGAAGGTTGGCACATACTTTTCAATGCTAGATTTAAACAATGAACAACACAAGGAGTCCAAAGTATATGAGGAAATGTTTGCTCCCCGATAGAACCGACAAGTTTCAAATTACTTGTGTTATCCGTAATAACCTGAACAACATCATTCGGACCTACATTTTCTATTGCTTCAATAAACAATATATTCCCCATCCTTTATGATCCCAGTACAATTTGATTGAATTTAAAAACATTGGGCCCCTAGATGCTGCCAGTATATTGATCAAAGGTTGTCCTTTAATGTCAGACCATCCATCTGAACAAATCGACAGCCCTTTCTTTTTCCATGTATCTTTAATTGGTTGCAACTTTCTATCAATGTGTTTCTTCTCTTGAGCCAAAAGAGTTGTTCTCAACCTATTATATGATGGGGGAATATAACTGGGAATGGAATTTTCAGCTAAAAACTCTGAATATTTTCTGAAATAGGGAGAGTTTGCAAGATTGAACGATAGACCTGATGCATAGAACATTTGAGCTGCTAATTTGTTGGCAGTATTTCTCTCATAGATGCCGAAGTATTTCCCAATAGCTCCACTCTCTGATCTGTTATATTCCCCCGTCATATAATAGGTTGAGAACAACTCTTTTGGCACAAGAAAAGGCACACATTGATAGAAAGTTGCAACCAATTAAAGATACATGGAAAAAGAAAGGGTTGTCAATTTGTTCGGATGGATGGTCCGACATCAAAAGATGACCTTTGATCAATATAATAGCAGCATCTAGTGGGAGCCCAATGTTTTTAAATTCAATCAATTCTACTAGGATCATAAAGGTCGGGAAATATATTACTAAATTGTTTATTGAAGCAATAGAAAATGTAGGTCTTGAATAATGTTGTTCAAGTTATTACGGATAACGCAAGTAATATGAAACTTGTCGGTTCTATCATGGAGCAAACATTTCCTCATATATTTTGGACTCCTTGTGTTATTCATTGTTTAAATCTAGCGTTGAAAAGTATGTGCCAACCTTCGGATAAATCGCCTCACTTTACTAATTGCAAATGGATATTAGAGTTACTTGGTGAAGTAAATAATTCGAAGAACTTTGTCGTGAATAATATGACACACGCGATTTTTCAAAAGCATTCGGATCTTGTGCTTATTAAAAGTTGGTGAAACAAGATTTGCCTCACACATTATTGTGACCACCCGTGTTCGCAAAGTAAAATCGTCTTTAAAGAAGATGGTCATGGATGATGAATAGAAGAATTATAAAGGGAATTAAAATCCAAAATACGTGAAATAAAATCCCTTAACGAATGATGAAAAGTGGGATAGTGTTGATTACTTTTTAAAATTTACGGAACCTATCGTAGATATGCTTAAAAGTGCCGACATTGATTGTCCGAAATTATATCTCATTTATGATATGTGGGACACAATGATTGAGAAGCATGAGGGGAAAGATCTCATCACTGGTCAATCAAACTTTTCTGATACAATTCAAGAGATTTCTGTGGCTAGGTGGAATAAAAGCAATTTTGGTTCCCAAATACTATCATGGCTTCAAGGTGAAAATGGGATTCAACGGCTAGCTCCTAATGAAGATAGGGAAATTTCATTGAACAGGATCAAGTGTTTTTAAAGATTCAAATGAAATGAAACAAGTTTCGTTGGAGTATGAAACATTTTGTTGCGGGAGTGGTTAGTTTAGTGAGCCTCATGTGGATGAGGCTATGATGTATGAAGATCCTCTTTCTTGGTGGGCAAATCATGGTGTCTCGGCTCCACTGTTGCAACAAGTTGCTTACTCAACCGACTTCTTCCTCTTGTTGTGAAAGAAATTGGAGCACGTATTCTTTGATTCACAACATCAAGAGAAACAAGTTAGCAACTTCAAGGGCCGAAGATTTAGTGTTTGTACACTATAATCTACGGTTGCTATCTCACAAGAAAGAAAAATATATAAATGGACCGAACAAGTATTGGGATGTGGGTATGTCTACATTTTCTTTATTATTTTCCTCAATTATTTATTTTGCATGATAAGTTTTTTCTCTTTACATAAAAACCTTCTAATATATTTATTCTTTTTAGGTGGAGATCATTTGATATTGATGAGACAACTAATGGTCTAACCGAGCTATCAATAGATGAACCTTAATTGGAAGTAGTGATCTTAGAAGATGTGGAAGAGTAGCTAACTTTGTTGATTTTCTAATAGTTATGACTTAGTTGAGATGTTCTCTTGTTTTCGGTAAATAGTGAATTCCTACTAGGTGTAGTATTGATTAGTGTGATTCACTAATTATGAATAGCTAAATTGTGGATGAATTGAATATATATCTTTGTTTATGTTTTATATCTTAATAATTCTAGTTTTCCACTTTCACTCTGTTTAAGTGCTCTTATTTCAAGAGTTACTGTCCTTGTTCTTAGATAAAAAGCTTAGTTCCTTTCTTTCACTTCATTCTATTGTAATATGCTTTTAATATTTTGTTGTGTTCATAGGAGAATGGAAGAGCAATTGCCATCTTGGAGAATGAAAGATTGAATTCTACAATATATGTGTAAGTTTTTTCACAAAATATCTCTCAAATTTAAATTTAGAATATTTTTATAATGTTGAATTTTTTTAGCCGAATCCCCGCACTCATATCCATGCTCGGAGTCGTACCCCCGAATCTTAAAATTTAAATTTTGCCGAATCCGATCCTCGGATCCATACCTGAGTCCGAGCAACTTAGCCCAAAAGCCAGTTTTATTTAGAATTATAGGCTGCAGGCTAAACTTTGTTTTACATGAGACAATAAGGAAATACAAAAAAGTGGGTGGGCCTTGGTTCATTGAAATAAAATTTTTTAATTATCTATCGGATTTGTGAGAGAGAACGTAGCTGAACTAATCTTAATGCCTCTTTCTTCTATCGAGAAGGTTGAAATTTAGGAACCCTTAGCAAGCTGCAATTTATCCAAGCTAGAATACTTGGTGGCAAAGAGAATAATGAGTTTCATGCCATACTGCATCTGAGCTATCTTAATTTGCAGAAACATGAAATGTGAAAAGCTTCACGGGTTTGTTTACTCTTCTGAAGTTCTATTTTCATATGCATGTATCGTCACATGTTTAATCGTTTGAGACCTAGACAGTCTTTCTTCACGTCCCTCGTTTCAGATTTCATTCCACCTACTTGAAATATTCCTTTTAATCAAGTCTTGTCTGTGTTTTTTATTTTTGTACTCCAATTGTGCCTTCTCAATTTGTGATAAGCTTACCTTTATAGTGTAGTGCACCGACCCATAGATGTGAAATCATGTTGAGTGAAGGTATTAAAAAGGGACGAGGTAGATCTAAAATCACATTGAAGTTGTCTCGAAAAACTTAAATTCTAATAAAATCGATGCATATATAGCGGAAAAGAGGGTTATACTGAAGAAAAAGATATCAATTAGTTGGTATTAGGTTTCACATTTATTTTAGGTCCAATATTTTGTCAAAAGAAACGTAGCGAATCTCTAATGCTAGAGAAACTAACTATTTACGATATTCGACTGTGATTGGCTCAAATGGAAGCGATATAGACAACGAAGATTCTTATATCCTACCCAACTTATTCGGGTGTTGTTATTACCTTCGTGGACACATTTTTACCATGCCAATGGATACGTTGCAGCTTTGTCTAGTTTTCTGATGTTAAAACCATTGCTTGAACTCTATGGTGCTCTCTTTTTAACAGGTGAGAGTATTTGTAAGTAGTGGGATAGCGTACAGTAAGAATGAGCCTATAGAAGACAAGAGTGCCTGCAGAGCAAAGATTGATGATCCTTGCTGCTGCAATCTGGTTCAATCATTGTAAAGAAAATGTAAGTATTTTGTAAGTTAGATAGCTTGTATAAAATTTTTTATGAAGTTTATAAGATCTCTCAGATTATGTGTTGCAAGTATCCACAAAGAAACCAAAAAAATGAAGTGTGTATTTTTACCCCCTTTGTAACATTTCGACTACTATAAGATTGACTTGTCTGATCATAAGTTTTCTCAAGTTATTTCTTGACATGAAGATATGCAGTATTTCCCTATTTACTCATTTCTCATTAGGGATGGCAATGAGGCTGGTGTGGGACGGGTTTGATTAAATCCGCAAAATTTAATTTTCAACCCGCCTCACACTCACTTAGAGACTGCATCGCCCTGCATCGCCTCGTTTTTCATCCCTATTTCTCAACCCCTCTACGCTTCCTCCATCCGTTCGTCTAACATGTCAACATTTCTGAGTTAGCTCAAGGGTTACTCAGAGACAGGATCAAGAAGTACTTACTACCAGGATAAATGGATGTGCATTCTCATTCTGGCAAGCGAAAATATACTTCTAACCTCTCAATGATCAATGATCAACTGAGGCAAAAAATTATTTAATTCGAATATTTATGATTACAAAAAAAAGAAAATAGAATTCCTGATTATTCAGACCTTAATCGAATCATATGTATTGATCATTATAATCTCATATATTCGCTTGTTCTCCATGAAAATTTTGATTTATTGTCAAAAAGGCAAATTCCACTACATTCGATTCAAGAACTGAGAATGAATGGATGCCCTATACAAATATCTCCATTGAAATTCTCATAAATTATATTTTCCATCAAAATTGTATCTTGCTTATTTCGATGATCCTCAATACAGAAGTAAAGAGTTCGGATATTATTAAATATGGGACTAACAAAACGCATTCAGTAATTTTTTTTAAAAAAAAGAGGAGACGGAGAATATCTAAGTTCACATTCGATGTCTCATTCTGATGACATGTTTTTTTTTTCTAGCTTATTGTCATCTAAAGGGAGATCCATCTTGATAACAGAATTCCACTAAGAAATCAAAGATCCACACAGTAATGCATTCTGTGTAATTAGTAGCGGTTGGCAAAGATTGATAAGAGTAATAATACCAATAACAAATTTTGTTTACGTCTGAAATAAATGATTGATATATACAAAATGTTTTTTTTTCTTATAAAAATATATACTTGTGGTTAAATTTTGTATTTAAAAAAATCCATCTCATGACTTGAAATTCCAAATAAAGATGTTTTGAGAATTTAAATTTCATCTCATGATTTTAAACCATGAGATAAAATTACATGTCCAAACACTGATTTCATCTCATAATTTTAAATCACGAGATGAAATCGCATGTATAAACACCTAGTTAGAAATTTGATGTGTTTTTTGAACTGTTGAAAATATACCTTTCATCATTGACGATTCCTAGTTTGAAGATCAAATTATGATCTCTTTCGGGCTGTGGAGAGAATAGAAAGCAAGGTAACATATAATTTGCTCGACATGGCATTTCCACGATTAAATATACACCCTTTAGATGGCCGAAGAATCAAAAGAGATGCTGATATAATATGGGATCAGAAAAAGTTATAGTATTAAGGTTTCGATCGGCTAATAATATCGTAATTGCCCCTGTCAATAATGACAGTGATGATAAAAGTGGGAAATGAAGAAAGTAATTAGGGGATGTGATGTATTTACATTGACAGAGATTGAATAAAGAGAACCTCTGAAAATTACAACAGATTACACCAGTATCGGAAACAATCTCTCTACCTTCAAACGGCAGGGGTAAGGTCTGCATACAGTACACACCACCCTCTCAAGACCCCACTTGTGGGATAACACTAGATATGTTGTTATTGACCCAACCATATCACCTATGAATTCTCCTGCTGCATCCAATGTCAAGATTGACATTGACTGACGAGACGACTACAACAACAACAACTGTTGCTACTACTATTCAATCGGCTAATTGACACATAGACGAGGTAAAGAAAAATAAAAAGTTGTAACTATTACATCAGACTATCTTAACTCTATTACCTATGAATTCTCCTCTTGCATCCCAAGGTCGATTTTCGAATGATTTTCCAATCATACTGCGCTTTTCATTTACTCTACCATCTTCACATCTGTACTCTGGAAAGTAATCAAGAAATGTTTTGCTCCCAAGTTCATTAACACCATTGAATAGGAATTCCCTAATCACATCCTGAGTGATTTAAAAAAAGGAAAAAAGAATTATTAACGCTTTCAATAACGGGGAATGCTAGTAGCTCAGTTAGTTGGCTATCCGAACTTCCACTTTGTCGGCGAGGGCTCAATTCCCCATCTTGTATTCCCCTACCCCTACCCCGATGTAATTAAAATAAGCTGCCAATAACAAGTCATAGCAGAGTTTTAGGATGAAAGAATGATACCTTGGCAAGATCATCCCCTATCAGCCTCTTCAAAACTCCATGTCCTGGATCCTGGTATAACGGCATTTTGCATCAATAGATAGATCAAGAAGAACAATAGCAAAGTGGGGAAAAGGGACAGAAACTGCAGCAACACGAATGAGTAAAGTTCTTAGCAGATTTAGATTCTTTGCTGGATCCCTGTTCTCAAGGTTTATAACTAGATTTTAACTAAATGCCACGGATATGGACACCTGCATGAACGTAATCAGGTACCTAACACGCAATATGTTCTATAGGGTATTTTATATGCCATTGGTGAACTAGTCCTGCTTGCAGAGACCCAAAAATTAAAATTTGAGAAGCTTTATCCAGATAAATGATCGAATAGTGTTTGGACAACATTTGAGTTGAAGTTGAAGTTGAAGAAAAGGTTATAAGAATTTGAAGTTGAAAAACAAATTGTAGAAGTTGAGTTGTGGTTAAACATGAACTCGGAAGAAAATTTTGTAAAAGCTGAAGATTTGTGAATGGAAATTGAAGATTTGGATGAACTCTTGTTTGAAATATACCTTCAAACAACTACTTCTAATATTTCATTAGAAGTTTAAATAATATTTAACAAGAATCCCAAAACTTCTTGGCCGAAATTGCAGATAATTATTTCAGTATTTAACAAGCTAACCACTATTATTAAGACTGATGTAAGCGAACCCATGAAAGAACAACTACACCCACTTTTTCTGCTCTCCATGTCAAGTATCTATGCTGAGCTTCACAATTGTGAGCGATTTGAGAGGCATCCGTCTCCTCTTCTGATCTGTCCATTAGCTCAAGCCATGCCTGTACCAGAAACAATAAAGCAGTAATCCAGGTAAACAGACCTGGATTTCTCAAGCTCACACACTTCTGCATGAGAACTTTTGAAAAATGAAGCTTTTTTTTTTTTTTGAGAAGTGGTAACATAAAAAAATTAAAAATAATAATAATTTTAAAAAAAAGCTATTTCCAAAAATATAGTGGGATAGACAAAGACATACAAGAGTCAAGTTTTAGTTCTGCTCTTCCTCTTTCACTTTTCTGCCTATCCATCCAAAAGCCTATTGTTAAATTTTGTGACCACCTCAACAAAAAGTTTAAATTATTCATATATAGCCTGTTTGTAGATGAGCTTGTAACTTATGGTTTATAAACCATAAGTCATAAATTGCGATTTCAAACCTATGGTTTTTGACTTATTTTTGTTATTTTGGCTTAAAAACGTTTTTTTTAAATTTACCCAAACACTACAAAAATGCTTAAAAGCACTTAATATAAGCCAATCCAAACAGGCTCATAGTCTAGTAGTTTTTAACTACGAATTAGCTCCCTATTGATGATAGAGACCTTACTGCCCCACCCTTCACAGTCGCGACTCTGATCATGGAAAAAGAGTTTATTTTCTGTCAAAGAAGCATGCTTAACACAACCTATAGCATAAAGGCGTTCGAGCCGAGTCTAAACTAAATGTTGCCTGTGCTTTACATAATGCACAAAAGCCTTCCATCCCACCAAAAGTAAAGAACCCATGGTGCTGCCTTGTTTTTCGTGATAACTATGAAATAGATGGCTGACTCAATTCATCAGGAACTCGAAGGATGGGGAGGTATAGAGGAACTTGAAGGATGGGGAGGTATACTTCTATTTACTTAATTATACCTCACACCCTCTCACATGCGTGCCTAATTCATTTTTGTGGGTCAAGTATGCAGAAATTCTTTTTGATGATGGGTGGCAATAAGACTTGAACACAAGACTTCTACTGGCCCTGTATGATGTTAAGTTACGTAAGTACCTCATTTAAAAGCTTAAATTGTTAGAGAGGGTACTGTTTTATTTACTCAATTATATATTCAATACCTATATCAGGAACTCCACACCAAGGTAGGCCTGCGCAATCATAATCTACTAACAAGTGTAGCAATACAAAATGAGCACAACGGGAAATAGTTTACTGGTACCTGGTAATATTCCTTGAATGCAGAAAACAAAACTGAATGGTTGTGTGGACTAGATGAGAATCTTGTCCATATGACTATTGGTGAAAAAAATCGCAGGGACTCGCTGGTGAGCTTCCCTCCCCAGGGTAAAAGCTGCATGAAATCTGTGTTAAGTCGCCGTATAATCACTTTAGAGAGGGTTCTGAAAGGTGCTTGAAACATGGTTATGTTGAAGATTTGTGCAAATGTCATAAGATTATTATAACCTCAGAATACTTGGGGCCTAGAGAAATCAAGTCTTTATAGTACTTCTCCGTGTAATCTTCTTGATCCATGATGTCATGCAATGGGTTGAGGTCCCTGCATATGTTTTATAAGGATTCGATCTCAGTTGTCTATGACATCGATAACAATTACAATTCAACAATACACAGAGATTATCAAGGACATCTCTAAGCATTGTTTTTATAAGAATATTTCAACAAAGTAAAAAAGAACTATTTTCCTTTCATTTCTTAGCTTTTAGGTGTTCCTGAATATGTGTTATTACCTCATTCTTGCTCAGAAATCTAAAGTCAGTTAATCATAGTTTAGCAAACACAAATGAGTTCACATGCAAATTACTGCAATAAAATAATATTTGGAAGTCGTGATCATCAGCATAGAAGATTGAAAAACGAAAGCTACATAATCTAACTTATCGAAAAACAAAGCTATATAGTCTAGCTGTCTTAAAGATCCAAGTCAAGATACCATATTTTATTGCTTATATAAAACTTATGGGCTGGTAGCAGTGAAAACATGTATGCGTGAATATATAGGCAAGACTAAGCTATAGGGCAAAATAGTTGTCGAGATGCAGGACAAAGATGTGTCTGCCCCCACATGATGAAAGCAAGGAACATAGTCTGATACTTCTCCATTTACCCCAGGAGGATGTCAGACAAGTCTGATACTTCTCCATTTACCCCAGGAGGATGTCAGACAAGTCTGAGGATGTAAGACACGGGATTCTGTTTGCATAAACTACTCGTCCAAATAGTTATGAACTCTTTGTTGGATAAATGGTCATTATGGAATCAGGAAAAATCTGAAATGAGTAAATTTTCTGGTATATTCTTCCAGTCAAGAGTTCCAAGGCATGCATCCCGAATGACTTATCAGGAAAACAAAAAACTGCATCCAGGCTCTAGCAATGTTGGAAAATTTTGTTTTCTTCATATTTAGTTCTCTTTCTGTCAGTATTTCTTTTGTCAGTCAAAAAGATGTTCCAATCTCCCTTTTCATTAACTAGAAGACAGCTTGTCTTTCACTTCAGTACTTCTTTTTGCATTACGAAACTTCATCTAATATTGGAAGGAAGACGATTCAGCTTCAAGCATTTTCCACCTTAGAATCCCAGGATATATTCTCTAGATCCTGAACTGTAGGTAAATGCAGCATAAAAGTAACATATTTCTCTGTTACCTATTTCAAAGAAAATAAAAGTAACATATTTCTCGAATATCACCTAAAAATAGCTTACAGTACAATTATGTTCATCTTAGCAGCTGTGAAAAAGTTTGCACAGAAGATAGGCAGATCAAATTCCGGTTTTGGGAAGGCAGCAAAATCCAATACCTGCATGAAATGCCCTTCATTTAGTTCAAGGAGAACTGGCAGACTCATTTATGATATTCAAATTAATATATCTGCATATACAACAACCAAACTTAGCAGTCCTAGCACAATTCTCCTCAAGCCAATTGCTTTGCAGGAATCAGTAGAAAGGGAACCACCCAAAAAGAGTTACCCAGTCAAAATTTTGAAGCTGCTAAAGGACATTTCTTCACCTTAGAAAGCCTTTTATTTATTATCCAACCAAATGCACCAAACTACGTACTTGGATATTATCTATGAAAATTTGTTTTTCCTTCCGGCACAACAATGACTCCACACCAGCAAAAATCCTTTAAACAAGGAGGGCATCGCCAACAAAATCTCCCCAACTACCAAAAGGAGAGCCCAGCCACCTATGATAAAAAGATATTTTAAGTGTCTTTTGTGTTAATTCTCTCCGGTGACTTGGAATCAAAATGGAAACAAGGAATTTGTCCGCCACCACTCCTTATTCGTGGAACTCACATTCTTTTACACCAATAACAGATTACAAGGTAACTTTCCCTGTCAGTTGAAGTAAATTTTGGTCTACTCTCTATCGGTTCCACCCAGTTGGTGCTGTATGATATTGCTAAGTTTGCATTCAAAAAAAATAAAAATAATAACAGTATTCTTTTTCTAAATAAGTGAATGTAAGTAACAGATTCTTTGGATGATATTCATCATATTGCAATTTAACATGCATGATCTAACAATATTAAAAAGATGACATGTTTGGCACATATAATATTAACAGATAATAGAAGCTCTTCCTTAGCAAGTATTTTGGTTCTACATGGGATTTGGCCCAACTTTTCTCTCTTTTACCAGATTTCTTCGAAAATGATAGTTTAGCAGTTCTTTATACTTCTATCTTTTCTCTCAAAGTACTCCCTTGATACCACATTTTTCTTTTTTTATATCATTCCTTAAGTCCCATAGGTTTGATCCTGTAGAATTTGACCATCCCATTTACTACGCGGACTTGGAAACTAGGTACATCTATTATTTTCCCAATGTGTCCTTATTTCTTAATTGTCGAGACAAGATTTATCAATCAATCAACTACAAGGGAAGAGTAAAATATTTTCAAAGGCAGAAAGCATATCATTATTCCAATTGTAGAAGATGGTTCTCTGCTCCCACTAAGAAGTCCAGTACTAAGGTTAGTTAGGTATTTGGCAGTCTTACTCACCTACTAAATAATCTTATCTTCACCTTACATCAACCTGTCTCTGTGGCACATCACCTAACCTCCTTCATCCCTGGCAGCAATACTTAAGCAATCTGCAGAGGGCTGCAAGCTCTTTCTATTTTGTTTAGCCATCAGTTTGAGCATCAGAGAAGCCACATCTCTTCATTCAAGCGTCAACACCTAGTTGATGTAATTAGTAAGGTGGTTATTAGCTACGAAAAGGCTGTTAGTGCAAGGGTTTCACACCTCACTCTTTAGGTTTTGATGATATCGAAATCTGAGATTAAAATTGTAACAAAATAAAATGAATAGCAATTCTTAGTTTATTTTGCAGAATCCAATTGACTAAAAGATTCCCTCTATATAACTGGAAGAAGGATGCTGGAGGTTATCAAAGGCAAAGAAATTTTGAGTATTTAGCCTTACATGGAAAGAACTCTTGCCAAGCATGATCTATGGAAGGCATAAAGATTCTGTACTCGATTGGATTCAATAAGAGTTGATGCAGATTCATTTTTGTATGGGAAGACTTTGTGCTCAAGCATATTCCAAGGAAACTTGAAGATTCAAGTACCTAGACTGGCATTTATACTGAAGATTCTGACTCATGCATAAAGCCACAAGGATCCTGTACGCAAGCGGATATTAAGGAAGCTGAGGACTGAATCAGGGTCACAAGGAAAACAGTACCAAGAATTAAAGATATGAATCTCAAATTATTAAGGCAAGCATTTCTGGAATGGACTACAGTAGAAGTCCTTCCTTATATTCCACAAATGAACTATGCTCAAACAAGCACAAGTTCTGAAGGAATCGTACTTTGAAAGAGATCGATGGATAGCAAGCTATACAAGGAAATGAGCAACACTGGTGTAAAGATTTTTATGAAGACAACGGCTAGCAGACTATATAAGGAAAGAAGCTGCAGATGTGAAGAAACTAAAGAATTTGAAGACTAGAATGGAAATCTCCGTCTCCAACGGCTAGTGAAGGATCAAGCATGAAACAATTCTGAGAGCTTAATTATATAAGGAAGAAGAATTTGAAGAACAAAGAAGATAGACACAATGTGCAAACTAAAAAACAGATGCTCTTGTGTCCTCACAAAAAGCTCTCTGTACTTTGCTATTCACACATATAAACTGAGCCTTGTAACAAAACTGTAAATCCTATTCTATTAAGGGTTGAAATTGATCTCAAAGGAGCTTGGAATTGCATAAGAACTCACGAATGGAAAACAGATGCAACTCCAGTTCCTTTGGAATCGGTAGTCAAACCAAAAACTGAACATTGCTATCACAAGAATTGCAAAACCGAAGTCCTAGTCTTTTGAGTATAAGAAGAGTTAGGCTGATTCTGTTGGTGGTGTGCAAAATAGAAAAACTACCAAGTGTAAGAAGTAGTTTGTGGTGATCGAAGAATAAAATCACATGTTCGTGGTGCTTGTGCAACACAACTCCTCGCTTTTGAGCGAGAAGAACAAGTTGATTTAGTGGAACCCCTAGAAAAAGGGAGATTGGACTGGCACAACCCTTATGATCCTAACCAATATAATAATCTGAGTTTACATCTCTCCCATCTTACTTTGATAATTTGAATTCTATTTAGTCTTTCCTTTTTAGTCTGTTTCAGTAAGAATGTCACTTTCTATATTTAGTAAATCTTTACCCCCAACATCCTACAAGGCATATTTAAGACCACAAGATTCAAAGGGCATTTTAGTATATTACACATATTTTTAGTTTAAAACCATAAGATTCAAAATTCACATGAATTGATAAACATACATGAGCAGGAGGGGGGCATGATATCCCCCAAACTTGGATTTGAATTGGCTAGAAATTGTATTTGTATATTATAAATTTAAGCAACAGCCACAATTGTCCTCTAAAATTTTCCTTCTGAAACCAAAGAGTAGCTATACATGCACTTGAATATAATTGAACCTGCATGCCGTCGCTCCCTTCAATACATAGACTGCGAAGGAGTCGAATTTTAGGGGCTTCAAAAGAAAGCATCTGTAGCTCCGTTTTGTCATCCATGGCCAACAAAGAACTGTATTTCTCCTGTAGAGAGGGAAAAGGGTAACTATAGTTGGCCAGCAACAGTTCTGTAAAAAATCTTTTTTTGGGGGCAAGGTAGTTCTGTAGATAACTTTAACAGCAGCAAATCTGCAACTTAAATCCTTGTAAAAAGTTAAAAAAGAAAAGGTGAATTTCAAAGGCAACGTAGACTCCTAGAGATATCATGAAACTTATCATCTTCACAGCCTTAAACTGAAACAAAGAAATAAGCAGAAAGCTTGGCACGCAAAATCATACATTTCAGAGCAAGGAGCACTTGAAAACAGTAACAGTTACATGTAGCTGGTTTAGGGCTGAAATGCACTCGCTTTACCATCATTAACTTATTTGCAACTTACTGAATCACCTTTAATGAGTAGCATAATTCCCTTCTCCAAAAGATAAAGATTACATATTTTACCTGTCAACGCCCTTCATTATTTGAGCTCACTTGATATTCCCCAACCCCTAATTCCCTTCCACGTTCAACTCCTTTAGATATATATATATGCGCTCTGAGACATCAGACTATCAGCTACAACAAGCCTACAATTGAAGGGGTGTCTTTCATATTCTAACTAGTTGACACTTCAATTCAAGAAATGATTACCTTGTCCTTTAACAGTACTGTTAATGCTATTTTTGGTTCAAGGAAAGGGAGGAGTACCTATTCTTTTACTTCCATTAGGACAAGTATTTATTCCTCCTCTTCAGTTGTTTGGTACAGCTGAGGGAAACAAAGAACCCTTACTTCCGCCTATGAATCCACTTTGTGGAGAGAATACACACCTCCAAGTCACCTCATTTTCTTTTATTTCCTAAGCACAAACAAGGAAATATCTCTTAATTCCTCTTGTTTTCACCCAACCAAACATTGCCATAAGCTCTTAGGTTGGACTAAATAAGAAAATATCTCTACAAGGGTTTTACATACGCGAACTAAAATTTTCTTAGAGTTCAAGTTATTTAACGCTTTTGATCTCATCTAACAAAGATTAATCTACCTCTCTGTCGTAAGCATTCCTTTTTCAAACTAGCTGTTTGCTTCAACAATACAGAGACAATTGTCCCCATTTATCACCCCAATTGACCTTGCTTCTGGAGGTGGAAACTTTAATACAGCAAGTAGTAAAACTAACAAATGGAAGTATAAAACCACTTGGGGTAGTATTTCATTAATCGCGATAAATTGTTTAGTAAAATCCTATGGAGTCTCACTATTACCAGGCCATTTCCCCTTCTAAACCACAAAATCCTGAAAATCTCTGAATTGTACATTCAATTCACCATATTCCAAAGTATTCAATGAGCTTCTCCGCGTATGGAACAACAAGCCAAAGAAGAGTAATCACTACCTATATTCTCTTTGTGTGGAACACATAAATATGACTACCTATATTCCCTTTGTGTGGAACACATAAATAATTTGATTCATAGGTAAACAATCCTGAAAACCTTGGTCCACAGTTCACACCCTGTCTCAGAATATTACGTACATGTAATGACGGTGACTGATTTTTTTGTCCCTACCTAAAAAACCTAATCTTTTCGACTCGGACTTTGTTCCTTCTTCAAGAATTTGCAAAACCAATTTCATACATGGAATAAGGGTGCTGATTTTTTTGTCCCAGCCTAAAAAGGCCAAGCTTTTTAACTCAAATTTTGTTTTCAAGAATTTGCAAAACCAGAAAAAGTTTCACGACACAGAAACAAAAACACATTTCTCAGTACAAACATAATGAAAGATTGTGGAAAATAATGAAAATCCAAAATATAGATACCTGCAATGGAGAAGGGGCCAAAGGGGTATGTGGATTGGTTTCTTCTAAAGCAAAGTGAATCAACTTCTTGTAAGAAAAGACAGAGCTTTCATTTGCTGTATGGCTCATACTCATGCACCTACTACCTCCATCCTTGTTAAAGCTTCTACTTTTTCTATTCAAACTAAGTTTACTGTTACTTTTCAGTCCAAGAAATGGAGGGCTAGCTGTGGAAAACCAGCTTGGTGAGGAAAAAGAAGAAAAAAAAGAAGAAGGGGTTGGGGAAAAACACTCCATTGAAGCAAAAATGTTACAATCTTGAAGTGTTTCAAAGCTCCATTTTTCAAAAAAAGAAATTAACTGAACAATTTATTTGTAAATTAGTAATACCAGTATCAACAGTAGTACCCAATTGAACCGGAAGTGTTTTTAGTATGTATAAAAAGTATGGTGCCTGGTCCGAGTTTTTAGTATGTATGTGCAGAAGCCTGGTCCGAGCAAGTGGTGGCTTTTGCTGGTTGTGTGGGATGGTGATTATGCAAGGCGTCATCAAACGGCAAACTGCAAAACAGCGTTTGCTCTGGTTATACCTTTGTCTGTAGCTGTAGTCTGTAGACAGGCTTACTTATTTTTTCTATATTTTGATATCTTGCTGATTAATAATTTTTTTATAATTTGTTTAATTTTCAAAACTCAAATTCGAACTTGTTAACTTGAAATGTTTTAAATATTTATTTTAAAAATATTTTTAATTTTTTAAGTATTTGGCAAGCCCACATGATTTCAATATATTTTTATTCAGGTTTTTATCAGTTCAGTTTTAGAAAAAGTTAAGTATTATATATTTTTATAAAATATCTATCAATTAATAGGCTATATTAATTATATTACAATTTTACACTTTTTTTCTTAAAAAAGTATAAATTTTATCATACCAAATAAGAAAACTGGAGAAATTTTCTTTTTTTCATAAAAAATAACATCAATAACATATTAAATAAATAATAAAACAAGCATAAAAATAAAATAAATGATATTTTTAAAATAAAAATATTTTTAATTTTTTGTTATATATAATTTATTAAAATAAAATATTAATTTAAGAGGAAATGTTACCGACAAGAAAACAACTCAGTAATTCTTAGAATTTAAACTAACCATTAATTATAATAGTCATTGAAAAGTCATCTGGTAATTGAGTTGTAAGCAGACCGTAATTACACAATTCATTTTATTTATTTGGTCATGTAATAATGGTCAGCAGAATTAAGTGTAATTAGAATGGTGCACTACACTTCCAATCTTTAGAGAAGTTTAATTGGGTGTTAATTACGTGATGTAACTAAAAGTTACTTTTTGATTTATTCATTTTTGTTATTATTTTAATCTATTTTCTTTATTTATTCATTTTAATTTCTAGTTTATTTCTATTTTTTATTTTTTATTTTTAAAACTATTATTTTGTTTTATATATTTATCTTTTTATTTCCTTTCTTCTCATTTTCCTAATTTTTAATTCTTAAGTACTTATATAATTTCTTGTATTTTTTTTAATTTAAAAACAATATTATTATTTAATTTTTGAATTAACGTGTAATTTTATTATTTATTATGTTATAGACTTGTTTTCGCTTTTTTTTGAATTATATCTACTTGTTATATAGAACCCTATTTTGGGTTATGTTGAAATTTGACACAGGAGTATTATGTTTACTTTTCTTACTTTTTTGAATTTATATTATATTTTCGGTTCTAGTTTGTTTGTTTTAATACTGATTCGTTATTTCACATTGCATGCCATTCATTTTTAATTAGAAATTGATAGATTATCATTTTTAAATATTTGAATAATTTTATGATATTATGCTTATAATATTAATATTTTTTTTCAAACATGCATTCTATGATGTTCTTAAAAAATATGAAAAAATTAAAAAAACTAAAAAAAATAAAAAAAATAAAAATATTTTTAATTTAGAAATATGTATTTGTTATTTTTTTAATCATGTTATGAAAATATATATTAATTATTATATTTTTTTAGAGATAATATGTATATTAAATACCTAATTAATATTATTTATAAAGACATATATTTGTCAAATATTATTTTGATAATTAATTTTATTTTAAAATTAATCGACCATGTGAATTACACTTCAAGGGCAACCAATAATATATTTCTATAATTACACCGTAATTACATCTATGGCAAACAAACATGTCATCGTAATTCATTATACTATGTAATTACGAGATTGTAATTACTATTCTAATAATTATATTAATTTCAATTACACAAAGGGTTCAAACAAAAAGATTTTATCTATAATTAAGGGACAAAAATATGTATTTACCTATTAATCTATTTCGACCAAAAAAAAAAAAAAACTAGAACATAATATGTTGATGATAAAGATTAATTATCTTTTTCTTTTTCATCCTCCGACATTTTAAGCATTTGTGGTCCATAATCCACCCTATTTATTTCTTTTGCCTTTTTTGTCTTTTTAATTCCTTTCTAATTATTTTATTATTATTATTTGTCATTGATCTGTGTCCTCCTTTCTAGGGAATGTAACAAGGAACAAGATCCATTTTTCTAGAGTATGGGTAAAAATTATTAAAATTTTCAATAAATTTAAAATTTATTTATGAATTTTTAAATTTTAATAAATCACGAAAAAATATTTTATTATAAATGATGAAAAAATAGAAAAAGTAAAAAAACTAAAAAAATAAAAAAAATATGAAATTTATAATTTTTTAAATAATTTATCGTTTTTTTTTTTTTGTAATTATATATATATACAATTAAAAATATAAAAACAGAAAAAAGAATATTAAGTTATAAAATTTCAAATATTAAAAATTTAAATTTATAAAATTCAAAATGAAACCTAACAATTTTAGGCAATTTTCTCTATTATAATAGGCAAACTAGGTCTCTATTATATCGTAAACACTAGGAAGATAGAAGCAGTAAACCAAAAACATAGTCAAGGAGAGAATGGAAGAAGAAGCCATGAAAGAAAAAAAAGAGAGAATCGTGGGAGTAAGGAGGAAAATATGACTACTCTTACCGACGCTTTTCCGAAAGAATCTCATCGACACATATCAATGGACAGCTCTCACGTGACCATTTAATTTAAGATAATAACGCATTTTATAAAAAATAACAAATTTACACGTAATATCTATAAATTTAAATATAAAAATTTATGGGGAGAAAGAAAAAGAAGAAATGAAGAAAAAGTTTGGATGATGATTACAAAAGAAATTAGTAAAAACAAAATAAAATGATTAAAGAGGTAATAAATTAAATAATAATTATTTCAATCTACTCATTATAATATGTAATGTTTCCATGATTTATTTGTTCTAATTTTATATTTCTTCATTTTCTTAATAACAATGCATAAACTACCAATTTTTGTGTTGTTTTTTAAATTTCTTTAAATGAGAATATTTTAATCATTTATTTGTTGGAATTTGCTGAGTGATCAGTGAGTTTGAGATGTTACAAATTCACTTCTTCCTCTTTTTCTTAACTGTTCATACCTCAAAAAGTGTTACTCACTAATCATAATTACATGGCAACTAATAATAACTACCTTTGATGTTAGAGAGATACAAAAGAAAGCATCAATTTGAGTCTCCCCGGCATAAAGATTTACCATATAAATATATTACATCAGTGAGATATCGAGTGTTAAGATTCACCATGGTAATAGAGAAGGTTGTCAATACCCATCTAAGATTATGTAACAAATGGTCCGAGGTCGATTTGTCCCGCTCATTTTTACTCAACATAAGTTTATATATTTAAAACATGTTGTCCAGACATAGATGATATGCTCAAATACTTATCATGATATAGCTACAATTACTGCCCATGGAGGATCACGGTGGCTTGGCCATGTGACGCATCTATTAACCTAATAAAGTTTGATATATATATATTGAAGAACTTCTGGTTCAAACATCGCTGTATTACATATTTTTTTGTGTTGTGTTGATTATTGCGTATCAATAAAATTGTAAGTGGTGGATTTCAACCCGCAACCTAATGTATGTAAATGTGGTGCCCGAATCACTGGGCCCATGAAGCAAGATTCATTGTTGTTCCATTTAATTTATATTTGTACAATGGGGAAATCGCCTGATTCTACGCTAATAAAATTTTCTACAAGACGGCAGCGGGCATCGCTCACTAAATGTGCATTTGTCTTGCAGCCCTCACTATCTCGTATCCTAAGTCCACTCTCTGCTATTCACTCAACGTGTATCTTTACTACGTTTCCATAATAAAAGCTAAATATTAGAAGCATTTAAAGTTTTCAAGATTGAACTAGAGAAATAATGTTGAAAGAAAATTAAGATTGCAAGGACTAATAAAGATGATGAGTATTATGATGTAGAGATACACTAAAGATGGACAAGCATGCTGTCTGCTTGGTAAAGTTTTTCCAAAAAAATGAATTTTTTCCCAATACACTATTTCGATTCTTCAAATCAAAATGGTGTAACAAAAGAAGAATTAACTTTATCAGACATGATGCATAGTATGCTACAGATCTAAGCTACCTAAACACCTTAAGTTATTCAAAGATTAAAACCGAATTTGATACATATAATATGGAAATGTTCGTCCAAAAAATTAGAATCTTACAACCCACAAGAAAAGAAACTAGATTCTAGGACCATTACTGAATATCTTATCGATGCCGAAAGGTCTAAAAGATACATATTCTATTGTCCTCTAAAAATACTAGGATTGTGGAATCAAGAAATATAAAGTTTCTTGAGAATAACTTCTAATTAGTGAGAGTGGATCAATTTCTTAAAAAATTCTATAAGAGATCAACCTTCCATGTCATGAAATATTGGTTTTCATACATAACACCCCTCAAGTACACCTGTGTTGAGCAACCAATTAATGAGATTTCACAAGTTGCCGAAAATACCTAGTAGATTGTTGTCTAACAAATTTCAAATTATTGAACAACCAGTTGGATAACATGATCCTCTCGTAAAATGTTGTCGCGAAATGACATGAGGATCATTAGAGAAAGACTTCAATCTAGTAACTGACATGTGTATCCGCAATAATCCAAATTGAAATCGAATGACCTAAGTCTTTTCACAAGTCACGAGCTGCAAAGAGCGTAAATTATGGTATAATACCATGAATGAGAAAATAAACTCTATTTTAACGAAAACTGCCTTTAAAACTAAAAGCACTCATCTGGGAAACAGCAAAAAGAGGCAAAGCAAGACTCTGCCGCTAAAAATTTACTCAAAAGGCAAAAATCGATTATGTTTCTTTTGTATCAGACTAAAAGGATTTCTTTACGATCATATTGGCATCGCAGCCCATTGATTCAAAATCACATTTCAACGGGCGGCGTAAAGAAACATATTTATATGAAATGTACCTTGAGGGATTCCTCCTCCTGCAATGGATGAGCACTTGATATGTAAATTAAAGAAATTCATATACGATTCAAACCAAAGTTCCGCCAATGATATATATAAAACTGGTACGTTATTTCTCTGACTTTTGTCTTTGCATCATGGATGCCTTGGATTTGTATTAAAACAAGCTCTATATCAATACACTTTAAAGAGGTTTCAGATGGAAGATTGTTACCAAGTGTAGCTCCTATCATGGAAAGGTGACAAAGTGTCAATTAGATGAGCTTTCCGAAGACCACGGTAAGTAATAAATAAAAGGATATTAAGCATACGCTTTCTTGTTCAAAGCTTTGATGTGTGCATGTGTTTGTACAAGGTATGACATAGAATTTGTTGTTGCAATGTTGAGAAGATATCGTGGTAACTGCCTGTAATATCGAGGGTTGCAAAGAAAGTATTCAAGAGACATGTTATATATTCTCATGTACAAGCAGAATGTGACTTGAAAGTCATTACTATTCTAATTCAAATGAAAAAATTTCAAGATACATGTTTATGTTAAACTAGTATTTTAAGTATTTTGAAAGTGCCAACAAACTCGATTACCACTCATTTCTTGGTTTCTTGAGGTTACCTTAGATAATATATGGTTGAAGAGCTTACTTGAGCCAACTCACACTCTGTTATTTCCGAGCTTAGAATTATCAATTTCTATCTCTAAATCATTAAAATTATATTATGATGGCTTAATTATTATTTTTATTAAATTTAAAATTCTCTTATTCTACAAGAGAGAGTTAGTAGGCACCTTCCCGTCAACATGCCTCGCTTGTTGATATGGCACTAAGAATTTTAAATATTTTAATTTTTACTTTAAAAGATACATTTCATACGTATATGTGAATCCAAAATAATTTAGTAATCTCACACATTTTAAGATATAGTAATTTTAAATTTATGAATATTAATATTTTTTTTATACATTTATTTATATAAATATTATATTTATGTAAACTATTTTTAATTTATTTTTTATATAATATATAATAAATAATATAATATTATTCAGATGTTCAAACATCTGTGACTATAAGTACAAAAATAACAGCCTGAAAATGTGATATCAAATTGAGAAGGTGAAGATAAGTCGACCACCTACCATCCCCTATTTCGGATAAAGATAAGTTTGCTACACTTGTCATAGAAATACTACCTGTCAAGTGTCAACACAACAATGACCCTTCCACTGTACTGTGTGCTGTCTTCCTGCAGCCCCTTTATCCCCATGGTCAAGAAATAGCCACCCTGCCTACCAAAAACGAGTACAACGTCCTTATCTCTTCCCAAAACCCTTCCTCCATATATAACAAGAAGAAGAAGTAGGAGAAGGAGAAGAAGAAGAAGATGATGTCAACAATGTTTGTTATTGAAGAAAATGAAGATTTATTTGATCGATTACCAGATTCGATTCTGCTGACAATCTTTGATAAAGTTCAAGATGCTAAATCCCTTTGCGTTTCAGCATCTTCTTCTGCAAGCGTTTCGCTTTCTTGTGACTCAAACGCAGTATGTTTCCCGATTCCACCCCAGAAATCCCACAAATCATCGCCCAGTAATACCAACAGAAATCAGTTTATTGGGTTTCTGAACAGAGTTTTTCTGAAAACCCTTTCAGTTTGTTTCTTCGGCAGATCAGTAAATGGAACTCCTTTTTGTATGCCCATCATTCCTTCAGCTCAGAAGAATGATAGGTATAATTGTTGTACTTGTTCTTATAAGCCCTGCTGAAATTCTGAGGAGTTTCAGAGAAATCAAGGAACTGGAAATTGATCACCCGCCGGCGGCGACAAGAAAATGCCGGCGATTCATTGCTGAAATGGAATGCCGAGTTTGGTAGTCAATTTGAAGAATTGTTTGATTAATGGTGAACCACTTTCCCCAATTCATAAATTCAACTCGTGTCGGAGAAAGATGTTGAAAGGTTGATGTTAGGCAACGAGGTGATTCGCTTGAATTGCAACGAATGACGAACGATGAGCTGAAATTGGTGAGTTGTCTGGATAATTTCATCCTTGATAGCAGCATCAGCACGGTATTGTTTATTAGAAGAAACATTGGCGAGGAAGAAACACTCAACAACGTAGTGATTTCAGATGATATTGGTCAAGGAAAAAGGTATGAACGGCGAACAAGTTTCGAAGAAATGAGGAGAAATACGAGGTATTTTCGTCAACAGGATGAAAATGCCAGCATTGAAGGTGAAATGTGGTATGTGCCGGAGCTAGAGTTGCCTGAGGAAGTGGCATGATGAAGGGGGCGACATGGTGGTGATAAAGCCGGTGAGGAGTGGAGCAAGGCGGATGAAAGTGGAGATTTAAAATAAAGGGTTTGGTATCAATGGAGACAGGAAAGAGGAGAAGGGTGTTTACTAGTTGCCAGAGAGTTGGTGAAGTTGGAACAGGAGTTACTCTCTTGAAATGAATTCCTTTGATTGTCTTATTGAGGTTGATATTCATAAAACTTTTTAACAAAATTTCCTTTCCCTTTTGTTGCCAAAGTTCTTATGCTTATATGAAGCTAAATATGAAGATCATAGCTATGGTTCGAATTGTAGGAGGGAAATATATGTCAAAGACTTTATTTAGCATTTGTCCTAAGAAATGTTAGTTCGAGGTTGGTACAAGTTGATCAAAACATTGCCATACCATAAATGATTTTGCTTGTTAATTTGAATCCATTTGCTTTTGTTCAAGCATTTTGCGATAAGGCGAGCGCCAAATGCTAGCACAAACTGCTGCTGATTTTGATATATATGGTACATTTGTTGGGAAAATAAGTCTTCATCATTATGGTTAAAAAGAATTTAGGTTGGCAGGGTGTAGAAGCCCTCCAGGGTAATGGTGTAATGTGGAAAGCTGAGCTGTTTCTGTTTCTGAATTTGAACCATCATAGACAACAGTATTCTTTAAAGGGCATAATATCAACAATGGACATTTGATTCTATCTTTTATCATGTTTGGTAGTTGAACTTCACACAGATGTTTAGGTTATGATCTGGTATTATGTTCTAGGAAAAATCTTGAAGGCTCATCTTTATATTTGTCTGCTCTATTTGCAGGTTTTTTGGTTGTGCTTTCCTGCCGCTTAATTTATGAATCTAAATCTGTTTCAATATCTCTAAAGTAATTTTTTAAGGCAAATACCATCAGATTATTTACTGACTGTCAAACTTTGTTGCTCGTCACAGGTTTGACAGCAAGAGGTTTCGTAGGAATATTATCTGTGTATTCAAGGAGCTGAAGAATTGAAAAGACGCGCATAGAACCTCATTGCAGTGAATGGTTTTGTCGCTGATGCAGCACTCCAGTATGAGGTATGATCACTCAAGTTCAATCTTTTCATTGTTCATGTAGTGTGCGAAGTATGAAGTGGGAACACAGCAAAATTGTTCCCCCAATTTTGGAACATGGAGACCTACTATACTAATGTTACCAATAAAAAAACGTTTCCATTCCAAGACTTTATTGTAGATAAAGTGGATGCGACTGTTGTTTTATGTACCAGGAGTAATGCCATTTTACTTGTTTTCAGGTTTCTCATGACAGTGTCTTAGCTGATTGGGATCAAATGTCCATAGATACCTTTGGGACATGTCATCACTTTGACTGGGCAGTTGGATCTGGAGAAGGAAATGATATATTGACTAAGAAAATGTTCGAGGGGCTTAGGAGTTGAGGGTTTCAGTGCCTGCTGTATCACTTACAGGCATGGAAAATGGATGGTATATGTACTGAACTTTCTGTCTAAAGCACATGCATTGAAGGGGCAACAATATACATTCCATTGCCCAATTTATGTGTGAAATTTCTTCAAATTGTTCTGCCCCATTTGGTGCTTTTGAAAAACCCCATACTCTCTTAAAACCTTCAAATTGATGAGCATTCCGACCTACATTTCTTCATATATTTTCATTCAGTTAGTATTGTTTATGAGAAGGATAGTCATTTTGTGCAGGCTGGATAATTTATCATTTACCAAAATGCCAAAGAGAAGGAAACATAGAGGAAGTCTGGATATTTTGCCTTGTCATTATGGCTGGATCATTACCTTCAAATATTTAAGAGGTGGCAAAGCTCAAGTGGTTGGGAGTTGGTGAAGGTGAGATGCTCTCTCTGCTGCGGGTTGCTTTCAACAAAGAAACCTACATTATTTTAGAGTATTCACCCTCAAGCTGCTTTTTTACTGATTTCCGCTGGAACTATTTTCTCCTATGTCATATAAACTGGGAACACTCATTACTTGGACAATCTTCCTTTCTGGTCCGGTATGTGTTCTCCTTGAAAGATTTAGTTGTTCTCATCACAGAGCAGGCTACTGTCGCTTGACGATCTTCCATCAAGGACACTGAAAGAACATATTGTAGACTATGATAGTGACGGACGTCCAGCGTTGGAGTTGGTGGAATGGAATATTATCCTGACAGTGGATCTTCAATAAGTGTGTCGATGAGGACAGAGGTTGCACAAAATCAACATTTGTATCGAGAAGATGTTCAATGGATTCACAATCAGCAAGGCGGAGATCTTTCACTTTTTGAAATCCATCCAACAGCAACTCCGGTCAGCACATTCTGGAGCCTTTTCGCATGAGCGTACAAGTTCACTCTGCTCAACATAGTGGTTGATCCAAGCATCCTCAGATTCGAAAACAAATTAACTGATGCCGTAAAAAAGCGGTATGATGGAATGCCTATATCTGGCTACCCTCACGCGCACATTGAGGTTACTCATTCCAACAACCAAAAAATCATCCAGTAATTTGAATGGCTTTTTCAATAGTTTTAACATTAGAAACTCAAAGCTTGAGAAGGATATTGGTTTAGAAGCCTGATCAATTTCCTTACAACACCGATACGCGATCAGATTGTCAGGAAGAAGTTCTTCTTGGGAACTCTTTTGAGTTCACATCATGACTTACCATAAAGATGATGCTTATCTCTCAACCGCACTGATATAGCAATGTGACTTACGTGGATCACATCACGCATTTTGACATAATTTTTGCTCTAACTTGCCACAGCAAGAAATGATATTACAAGGAACAAAGCAAAAAAAGTACCTGATTTCAAGTCTGATTTCATCCTTTCCTAGTGGTCATAGCTTAGCTTTAGAGGTTGATACACAATTTTGGTCACTTCTGGGATATTTACCGGTGCTTGGAAGTGACAATCCTTGGCATTTTTCCCAGCATCTTTCTATTGAAGAAGCCAAAAAGAATCCATGCCTCTTCTTCTGTTAAGAAGATTCCACACTTGGATGGTCTTTTGAGCCTCCAGTGTTGCACAAACATCTCGGAGACCATTGTGAATGTCAAATTTTGAAGTGACATTGTGCTGCTATCATTGGAGTTCTAAGTTTCTTTAGATCAAGAGTCTCCAAACATTATGCAGAATTACAAAGATACCTCCTGACCATTAACCCTGAATTTAGCTATCTCTACGACTCACAAATTGTCCCTTGTAAAGTCTGACTAATTCATCCCGGTAATCGCTTTCTTTGCTACTTCACAAGTTTCATAAAAATTATGTGTCAAAATGCATGGTATGATCCGGTATATGGCTATATTAATTCAGCTGAGGGTAAATATGTCTTTATGGTAAGTCATGAAGTGAACTCGAAGAGCTTTCAAGATGAACTTCTTACCAACGATAATACCACATGTCAATTGTTGCAAAGAAATTTGATGGATTTTCTAAACCAATATCCTTCCCTGCTTTGGAGTTTCTAATGTTAAAACTATTTGAAGAGCCATTCAAATTACAGGATGATTCTTTTTTGTTGGAATAAGTAACCTCGAATGTCTTATGCGTGAGGGAGCTAGATATGACACTCCATTAATGCTTGTTCCACTGCTGTTGTTGTTGAATTATAAGGATTCTATTTCTGGATTGATTTAGAGTTCTATTTTATGGAAATTTACATTAGCCAAAATATAGTTGTTATACTTTTGCCTTGTTGATGATTTGATAAACAGCACAATTAATGTAGTCATTGCCTAACATCCAGCTATATTCAGTATGTGCTGATATGATCATCATTTCAGGCTACATTGAGACTTTACTTCTAATAATGCCTAAGATATGTTGTTTAAAATTCAACAAAATAAGTTTCAAGTTGGGCCTCTTCACACGGATATTAAAATGAGAATTAGAATCACAAGACAGAGAACATGCAGTCAACTGCTATGCTTTTACGCATTTCGGGGAGAATCAACTAGGCTTTGAGTTTTGAGTCGCATTTGAATTTCTAACTAAAGTCATAAGGTGAATTCAGATTAACAATGAGAAGGTCAAAGCAGTAGCAAAGGCACCTAGATGGGATAATGTGGGTGATATTGAATGAAAATATATTTATGAAAGACATATGTTTTACATTTATTCGTTGCATCGGTAAATACTGATATTAGTAATTTATCAGATTATTATATGATAACAAAACCTAATAATTGCTAATTATCCTTAATTCTCATCATGCATGTAATGGGTGCAAATTGCACTTCTAGCTCAGTTTCATCGTTTTTTTACTACACTTTCCCCTTTTGTTTTTCTCTTTCTTTTTTCACGTTTTCAAGCAGGTAAATTTGCACTTTTAATAGTTAATCTTCATTAAACCGCGCTATGAATTTATCTGGAGTAATTTTCTTAAAAAAGATCGTAAGTATGCAATTAGCTTCGAATGCTTCTTAATTTAATTGACACATATTGACTGAGGTTAAAATATCAAATAGGTATGGATCTTAATTGAGGTAATGGGCGTAAATAATGACCACAATTTTATGAAGTCGTTATGTTTCTTAAAAAAAGGGGGAAGAAGAATGATATGTATTATATATGTAATCAAACACCAAATTGAGCTACTGAAATTCTTCAGAAGTTATTTATGTATTTCCCCATTACACCGCTTTAGAGCGAGCAAAATTATTAGCGGTTGATACCAATCAAATTAAAACATGTAAAGGAAAAAAAAAGTTAGAATGACAATCGATAATTCAACCTCACTTATTCATAACAGAGTTACATCCCGCTACCTTTGGTTATTTTTACCTACAATATTTTTCTTTCTTTAATATTTTCATCATCATTATAGCTGCCTATGTACTCTTGCATCTCTCATCAATTCTTTTAAAAATGATTTTTTAAGTCGTAGATTTATTGTAGAAATAACCTCTTTTATCTCATGAAGGGTTAAATTTCGTGAATATCTCACTTTTTTCTGACTTCACTTACAAGGCCACATCGAGTATGTTGGTGGTGATGGTGTTGCCCCCACGAATTTGGATGGCCGCCTTTTGGCAAAATCTGCCTTTGTCTTTCAAATTTTTTAATTATTAGACTTCACATGTTTCCTATGAAGCCTAACAACATAAAAAAAACACCAAAAAGTTCCTTCCATTTTCTCTTTATGTCCTAAAACAAGTTATATATAAACTCAACAACAATGCAACTTCAAGTTCATGTTTCCAAACATGGTTTTCTTGCAAGAATTTCACAAATTCCATCTCTATCTTTGTTCATTCTCTTTGTTGTATGTACCACCACAATAATCCCCCATGTCCAAGGCCAATCAGGGCTATGTGTCATCAACTGTGGCCAACAAGCAATCTCTTGTATTATCCGGTGTGGCCCACCGCCACCGCCGGCTGCCTGCTATTCTGGTTGCGCGACAAGTGGCATCACCACTGTCTGACCTCCTGTCTCAGGCCACCAACGCCGTCTGCATCGCCTCCACTTGTCTCAGACGTGGCTATAGATGTCGTTTTAAGGTGTAATCGCCATATCTCACACTCTCGCTATCATCTTATAATTCAAATAAATAAATAATGATATCATCATATTTCGTACTGTAACTTAATATTTTGAATGCGTCTCTAGTTCTAATTTAGATATTTATGAGGTTTCTAAGTCATACTAGTGTCTAGTTTGCTTGTTTCTATCCTTGATTCAAACTATATGTAGTTGAAACATTATAACTTTCTCCATCTGAATTCACGTGGGGATGTTTTCTTTATTTTATTCCGTCTGAAAAAATATTATTTTTTATATGTATTTTTGGCTTTAAACGATTTATAACACAATAAATCTGCATGGCGAGAGCTGCTTACCATAACTTTTAAAAGTCTTTATTTTATCTAACTTTCCGCTGCTCAAACAAATGCTTACATAACGTGATGTAGAGAATAAAATTCTCAATTAAAAGGGGCTAGGCAATATTTTGCAATAGAAATAACAAAAAGAGTTATTTACTAAACAATTATCTCAAAAAGGAACAACCCGCGATATTTCTGGGAATAAATACTCAAACCAGACATGGTAGGACTAGAATTTTGGACTTTATGAGATTAATGGTATTGGGGCCGGAGATAATGATTGGGCTGACATGAGATGGCCCAAAAGACCTTGCAGCTCTTGCTGTACTCTTCCTGCTTCCCATACATTCAATCAACTCTAGTAAACCAAAGTGGAATCAAAATCTATTTTGCTTTTTAAGTTTGACAAAAGTACAAATTACTCGGATTTTACAATCTGTTATTTCATTTACTTTATATATTATTTTTAAAAAAAATATTTTTTTAACTCTAATTTATCGAAAAGAATATTTATACCTCATAAAGATAGGTGAGAAAGCAAGATTCATGCATACGAATATCGCTTAGCCAAGAAAAAGCAAAATGTACCAACATAGTCGTAAATTGCTATCTAAAACAGTTTATCTCTAAAGTAGAAAGAAACTGCAGACACCTCTATTCTCTCCGGATTTCATTTTGTGAAATTAAACGAGATAGTGTGACTAAAAAGGATTATTTTATTACGAGAAAACCCAAATATTATTTTAAAAAATAGATCCTTAAAGCAAGAGAACATGATTACAAAGAGAGATCAAACACAGAAGAGTAAAGTATTACAACACTCAACAAAAAGATGATTTTTATTATGTGACTAAAAAAATAATCAACTAATCATTTCTTCTCTTCTTTTTTTTTCAATTAAGATATTTTTTCTTTTAATTTTTCTCTTTCCTTTTTTTTTTTTTTTTTAAAAAAATTATCAAAAACATAGCCATTTTTTCCAACTACAGTCTTCCACCGCTAGTTTTCCCTTTTTTGCTGCGTCGTGGAGTATCCAAGTTACAGCCCACACTCCTTTTCTGTACATCATTTTACCCACACAGAAAAAAAGGAAAATATTGAACGTAAATCGAGCAATAATATATAAATCTAAAGAAAAAGTTAGTATGTAAACTCAATTTAGTATGGAAATAACATAAGTGAATAATGGTATCAAGGCTGGGTCGATAACATACCCGCGTAATCTCAAAGTAGAGTCTGGAGAGGCGGTATATTGCTTTCTAGTGAGCAGACCTTCCAATTTGAGAAGGTGATATCAAATCAAGTGTGGAAAGGAAAATACAACAATGGAGAAGTCATTGTGGGAAAATAAAGAACATTTGTATCTAACCACTTGTTTCTGCATAAAGCCCAAGCTTGATTGAATGAAATCAGCACTTCACATTTACCCTTTGGTGTCTGGGTCATCTAGTGTGTGTGCTTGACTATTCACCCGATACTTATCCCTTCTAGCACAATTAACCGGATAACCTCGTCACCAAGACTTTTATGAGATGGGGTATAATAGAGATCGAGGGAAGGTGGTAGGCTTGATATACCCAACGTTTCGGATATATCAGGCTCTCAATAATGAAATTTGAGTCCAAAAGCTGGCCTAGGGCATGTGTTTTTCTATAGTTAACTAAAGGAATTGACCTAATGGTTAATACTCCAGTACTTTTCTTTAATGACGGTGATGGATTTGCAGCTTGCGCACACCTCGACTACTACTCCAATCCCAGATCCCACGTTACTCCTCCTTTTATCACTAGAGGTGATCGAGTAACTCGTCCTACCAAAGTGCTTAGACAGATGAGAAGAAAGACCCCTGTCATTGGAACAAATCAAACTTGGGACTTGAAAAACAACATCAAGATCAGTTGGTTCATAACCCAACCTCCCCACTTGTGTTGTGGGAAAAAGCTTCCTTCTACACCAAAGAAAGAAGACTGAATGTAATCATGAATACACCACTGTCCTAACTACAAGCAGAAACTCCATATATACCTATTCAACTTTGCAATGCACCAAATATCTGCTCCAATCATCTTCACACATGGAAGTAAAACCAAAAAGCAACAACTTGAATGATATTCTTGCTAAGGACGTTGTTCATCGCCTTACAAGTTATGCTACTAGACACCATATGACTGAAGAATGCTTCTGAGTTCAGCCAGAACTCACACTTGCTGAATTTAGCAACCTTCAAAATCTTAGATGAGCCTGAGATATAAAGCGCTTGAAGTCAAGTGTGTCAATGTAGAAACCGAAGTGAAGAACTGCTAGACAATCAATGTGTCAAGATTTGAGGATTTTAGAGAAAGCTGAGGGACAAGCATTACAAGAATCAAGAGAATGTAAAAATGCTACATCGGCAAGAATTTGAACATCAACAATTAGCTACTTAGAATTACAAAACAAAAAGTTCAAAGCGGCATAGTTTCACAATACCGAATTCAGGAGAAACTACCAGAAGATGCTAACAACCCAAACTACTAAGACAGGGAACAGAGCAAACAGGATATACTGGAGAACAGCACTACATAACCATGCGAATAGGAAAATAGGCAAGCACCGAGACAAAGGTAATAACACAAAGAACACATCCTAATTTGGAATAGAAATCTCACAAACTTATCTTCCCTGTTTCCTTTCTTTGTATTTTTACTTCTAAAGATTATGTTGATAGATCAGTTCTCACTTGGCCATCATAACCTTGACGAACTCGTCGTAGTTGATCTGCCCGTCGCCATCCACATCAGCTTCACGAATCATCTCATCAACCTCTTCATCTGTAAGCTTCTCACCTAGGTTTGTTTGCGACATGACGAAGCTCAGCTGCGGAGATGAATCCATTCTGGATCCTTGTCAAACACTCTGAAAGCTTCCCTTGAGCTCCTCCTCGAATCAGTGTCTTTCATCTTGCGAGCCATCAGGTTAAGGAACTCTGGGAAATCAATGGTCCCGTTTCCATCAGCATCAACTTCATTGATCATGTCTTGAAGCTCAGCCGCTGGGTTCTGCCCTAATGACCGCATTACAGTTCCAAGTTCCTTAGTAGTGATGCAACCTGCATCATATTTGGAGATAATTATTGAACATTTATAGCCATCATGCTAACTGCTTAACTAGCTATTTTTACCCTTATTTCTCTATTCTGGAGAAACAAGTTCAACATGATTTAAGACGGTTTGTTCACACATCATATAAATCAACAGAATACAAATAGAGCCACATTTCCATCAGAAAGACTGAAACCAATGAATGATGTTCAAAAGGAAGCATGTGAACATATAACTAATCGTGCTAATCACGTCAAACTGTTCCATAGGAAAACCAGAACTATACTTTCTAAAGAGAATACAGACATCAAGATTTGTTTGGTTGGCAGATTATCTTCGGATACAAATCACAGTAGACAGCATCTCCCCTTCATCTTTCTTTAATGAATTACTCAACTTCCAAAGAAAATCACAAAAGAAAAAGTTGTTCTTACTGAAATAGCAGCACAGTTACCTTAATCTGAGGAGGAGGCTGGTTACGATCAGCCAGGCTCATCCTCTGAATCCGAAAAGAAATCGTAAATAGAACATGAATCACTTGTTTAATTGATATACCTAGAGTAAATAGGTTTAGGTGATGTCACATAAATAAGCATATATGTACCCGAGGGTGACTCAGGCTAATGTGAAGTGGCTTAAGAACATAAGGTCTCGATTCAAATCCCAACAGAAAGCAAAAACACTAGGTGATTTCTTTCCATTTGTCCAAGCCTTGGTGGACAAAGCGTCGTATCTGTGTTGGTGTAGATGTGAGGAAGAAGATACCCTGCAGTTAATCGAGATGCAGGTATGCTGGCTCCCACACCATGGTTATCGTCACAAAAAATGAAGGAATATACTGTGCACACACTCACACACATACACATATACATACATAGTAAACGGGAAAGGGTATTTTAAAGTAACTATATACTGACGAGCTTCTATATGCACTAGAATACTTAACTAATTGCTCCATACTTCAAATATAGAAGAAAGAACATCAGTTTTGATCAATCTTAGACAAAGTGAATTGTGTGATTGTGTCATACGTCAGAAGAGAATTCAAGCAAAATCTTTTGCATAAAACCAAATACAAAGAAATTCTGAATTCAACCCTATAAGATTTTACAGACTTCTGTGTGTTATAGCAATGTATGGTAAGTTATGCAATCTACAAGTATAACAGTGAATCATGCTATAAGAAACAGATTAACAATTTATCAAGAAAACCAAACAAAGTAAAACATATATTAACAGGAAAATCAACAAAATATGGCAAGCACCTAAAAAGGATAAGCTTTTCAAGACTTGTCAACTGATTCAATCATAGACAATTTCAGCCAGCTCCCATTGTGATTGAAACACAAACAAGAATTCAATTAGTCAACACCAAACACTAGATCCCATCAAGACCAAATCAAGCCAAACACTCAACCATATCAATGAGCATTTATGCTATTAACCAACATTAAAATCCACCAACTCCACATAGACAGGTCATTATATCCATTTCTATCAAGAACTGAATCAAAACCCATATTTAAAATCAACGAAATATCAAATAAAATTGAAGTAGCAACAAAGAAACAGCATATATAATGTGACCCAGAAGTGTAAAATCTCTCACAATGAAATCAAATCAAATATTCCCTCCATCACCAACTTTATATTATACTATTACTATTTAAGAAGTCTAGCTAGCTTTTCTTCAACTGCAATCCAAATTATTGCCTCCAATAGTTAGAAAAATTCTGAATTGTTCACCACATCTCGTACAGTGAAATTAAATGTTTTGACCTGTGTTCGGAATCATTCATTCCTTTGGAAAGTTGCATTGAATCAAACATATATCAAAAATCACTCAAAATAAGAAGACCTAGAAAAGATAAACACATAAACGTGCAAAATACAAAGAACCGAGCATCGGATCTGAGAAAAATGAAAAATAATTTCAAAATATGTATGGATAATATGTATGAGCTGACCATCTCCGTCCTTGTCAAAGAGACTGAAGGCTTCCTTGAACTCAGAGATCTGATCATTTGGTGAGTTGATCCGCCATTTCTCTTTGAGACTTTTCCTTTGGGAGATGTTTGAAAAGGGAAAGAGAAGGTAGATTGGGGAAAATTGGAATGTGGGACAAAGAAGAAGAAGAGGAAAGGAAAGGGAAGGAAAATGGAGTTAACAGAGTAAAAAAGAAAGAAAAAAATGAAAGGCTTGAACAAAAGGGTTAATTTTTAATAGTTGTAAATGATGTCAATAGTTTGGGGTGAAAATATTTGAGAAAAAAACTAATCTAAAATTATCAAAGTATTATTTCTAAATAAAATAATATATTCACAATGCAGTATTTTGTAGTTTAAGTGAAATTTATGTCTAAATATAAATATTTATAATTGAGATTTTATTTTTTTAGGGAAGAGTTATCCACTCTATTCATATAGGTTGATTGTAACACTTTCATCTCTTATTTTGGGTGTTTGTTTTTTAGATCATATTTTAAATTTTGTATAGCTGCTATTATAATTTTGACACTTTTTAGTATGACTTGATTTGAGATCCAATGGGTTTGAGGTAGTTGTAGATATATTAATAATTTAATTATGGTTGCTAAAATTTGATGTCAAGCTTTAATATACGATCAAAGTTAGGAAATTGTGATCAGGAAGAGTTATAGGGAATTAATTTACCAAGGAGAAATTATTCACCGCGATTGCAATACGAAAGTGAAGAAATTGACTTTGTGTGATCTGACATTTCTTGTATCACATCGCATATATATGTGAACAAAGGATTATAATCGATTATAATTTTGTTAATTTTAAAATAAATAAATTTAAAAATAAAAAAGGAGCTTGTAGGTGATAATACGTTGTATTGGTTTCGACCTAAAGTATTAAGATATATGCTCTAACACTCCTAGATGATTATACTTTGTTACACTCAATTTTGACCTCTCTATATTTCAATTAATTACCTGCTGTTCTCAAAATACAAATAGAGTAAAATATTACCTTCACATAATCACAAATACTTTCTTAAATATTTGGTGGTATTTTGTAATCTCATTTGGAAAAATATCCAAAGATATTGTACATACATATATATATATAATTTTAAATTAGTTTTATTATTGAGAACAAGTATTATAATTATGTATATCATTTTACAAATATCCAAAATTCATTTTTGATTTAATTTGATTATTATTTCATTATGCAAATAAATATTTTACGGGTTAAGTTCAAGAAACTTGGTTAGTTAATTTGAAATTATAAAATCAAAAACAAAATTATTAACTTTTAATTAATTTTTAAATTATATAATTTAATTATATAATGTTTATGAAATAAATTGAAGTTGGGGGAATATATATAATACATACATCATCATAGTACTTAAAGTGGGAAGACGCTGTTGTAATGTTAAATTACTAAAATATCTAGCAAAAGTTAGTTGACATTTTTACCCTCATCTAAACACTATTTCTACACTATGTTTACATTAAATAATAAATTTACCTATCAATAAATGATCAATAAATCAATTAAATGATAAGTTCTGATGTATCTCCCACACTTATCAGAACTCCGCTTGGGCCTCTAAATTTGAGACACGCTCCGTTTAAAATACGTTATTTTTAATTCTTTAATTTTTTGTTTTAAAATAAATGATATTTTGTATAATCAAGAAAACATTTGTATCGATATTCTTTCAATTTATCCTTATTTAAATGAAGAGAATTTTACATAATCAAAAAAGTACTAACAATTACATTTTTTTCAAGATATTTATAATTTATCTGCATATGGTAAGTAATTATTTGAAATTAATTAAAAAAATAAATAGTTTTCTTAAAGTATAGCGCTCCAAGCTAAAAGATCACTTAATTTGAAACCAAGTGAGTATTTTTCTACTTAAAATGCCTAAAAATGGCTTTTAATTACGTTTCAACTTATTTTTATCGAATTTTTCTTAATTTCTCCCCGATTTTTTATTCGTTCTTTAGTTTGAAGGTGGAATGTTAAAAGACAATACTTAATGTCTAATCGTGAAAGAATATGTTCATTAGACTGAATCAATGAAGTTATGGTAGCAAAGACATAGCCGTGGCGAGCCAGCGTATCAAGAGTGGCCAACCGAACACCCTTTCGCTTTAAAATTACACATGTGACATGTGTAAAATTACGCAGTGATATAACTTAAAAATTATTCTCATATATATCAAAGAGTAAAGCTGCTAACCGAACATTCTTTGACGAAAATTTATATTATGTATATAGAAATTATGCAAAGTATATAACTTAAAAATTATTCTCATATATATATATATATATATATATATATATATATATATATATATATATTAAATTTTCAACATTCTTAACGAAAATTTTAATTTCTACCACTGACATAGTAATACAAGGGTATTATCATCTTGGAGAGAATTGCCAAATATGGTTGTCATATGCATCATAAATCCACCGATAAATTATTACTGTTGTGAATAAGATTTGCTAGGGACAACATTAAAATTGCAAATTTAACAGGTAAGTTTATTTTCTTTTTGTTTTCTTAAGGAGTATTAATGAAACAGTGTATTATCATTTCATGCAAAAAAATTTAAATTAATATCATCTATTGTTATTTAGTATGAATAAGTGGTTATTTTATTTTTCGCAATCATATTCAGATAAACTCTTGTGCCATAATGAAAATCTTAAGCAATAGAGTTTTTCCCCATCCATCTTTATGTTCTAGTTGAATTTCTTTTTATTTATATTAATTAGAATTAAAATTCACGTGGCAAGGCACGTATCTGTAAACTGCATACACACTTTTTCATGATTTAATCCCGCTTATCTCGATCAAGATGATCGGACGTGTCCCAAAATAAGAGCAAATGGGGCTCCAAACTTAAACTTTACTCTTACACCTTATTCGATCATATATTACTTCTGGCTTGTAAATAAATACTAACATTTTATATATCTTAGATAAATTTTCAAAAGAGAGTTCTAATGATTCGATTAATTTTTTTTATTACTTACGTTTCTTTTAAGCGTTTGAACAAATTTAGTTAAATCACATTTTATAGTTAGGCAAGTTTAAGCTCAAGAATAACATGAGGAATCTTTCATAACCCTATTAGGCAAGTTTAAGCTCAAGAATAACGTGAGGAATCTTTCATAACCCGTCATAGTTATTAAGCAGCTTTCTTAAGATTCACAAGCACGAGATTGAGTTATTCAACTCAAAACGCCTTTTATCGAAAAATGTTTGAAAGTTGGAATATTTTTTGAAAATGGAATATCTGTGAAAAGGGTGGACAACTATCTTATCGCTATTTTTGCTTGAACAAATTTAGTTAAATCACCTTTTAAATATTAGGCAAGTTTAAACTCAAGAATAACGTGATAAATCTTCATAACCCCCTTTCAGTTATTAAGCAGCTTAAAATTCACGTTTAATGAGATTGAGCTATTCAACTCAAAATGCTTTTATCGAAAAGTATTTGAAAGTTGGAATATTTTTTGAAAAATGGAATATTCAAAAAGGGGTGGACAGTTGATAAATATGTTCTACTTTTTAAGATTTTCCTAGTTTCGAAAAAAATTATATAATCTATCCAAACTAAGTCAATTCATTAGATGAATTAACAAAGTAATCAAAGTGATATAAATTGATTTCAAACAAGGTCACTTTCAAATTCTCTTTTTACAAACAAGTTTCTTTTTTAGCCACGAATATGTTTAAGTTCGTAATTAATCTTTCATTTGCGCATTTTAAGGCATCTAATACCTTCTTTAAAAAATCATTTGAATAATTACTCTGACTTTAATATTAAACTAAGGTTTTGAAAATATCTTTAAAAATGATTTTTTAATTTTCTCATAATAATTAAGTGGCTACTCTATGACTGTAGTTGTGAGTTCAAGTTTTTTAGTTATATTGAGATTTTGGGGGGTTGTATGGTTGTGATGTGAAGTATGGGAGGTCATGGTTCATTTAGAAAATGATTGAATAAAGTTATTACGAGGTATATTTGAAGAGCATTAAGATACACCTCATTTAATCTAAAGTTATCTAAGTTCGTTGTCCATCCATGTTTGATACCGTTATATATATTATAAATCTGGGAGTGGGGAGGCCTCGTGAGAAGGTTGTTTTATGTAAATAGTTATAGCGGATCTGAGAACGTGCAAAACACCATTGAATTAGAAAGCTTAAAGGCTTGTCACCCAGATACTATTTGAAGTGAGTTGAAAATGTTCCAACTGCTAGCTAGATGCTAATATTGGGGCATCATTAATTAACTAGTTTTGAAGACGTGGTAATTCACGGTATTCGTGGCCAATTAGAACAAATGTTTTACACATATATTATAATAACTATGTCATGAATTCTCATAGAAATTGAAGGAGATAATTGCTGCAGATCAAACTAATGAAGATGAACTTATTCGATACATATTTATTGTCATTGCAAAAATATAATCGTATTTAAAAAATTGTTATCAAATGAATATAAAAATTAATATTCGACCTACTTTATTATGTAATTTTATAATATAGCAAGTATTCAACTTGACAATAATTTCTTATTTTATATATCATGAACGGTATATAAGTTAAATATGAATCTTAAGAACATCAACTATGATTACAAATATTTCATGTCTTAAAGTTTTTGCCTTATTTTTTAAAAATTTGAGTCTCCTCCTTTTTAGAGCCGCATATATATCAAGAAGTTGTTGTCGTACGAAAGTATTATTCTTTAAAAGATGTACATACATTTCATCAATATTTTTTTTTCTTTAGGATGAATAGTAGAGCATTTCAATTTCATATTGTACACCTACACAATAATTATAATTATTGTGATGTAGATAATTTGTTGAAATATTTAATTAAATAACGTCATATATTTTTTATTTGAAATATTAATGAATTCAACTTTACTTTTTTTTTAAAAAAACAGAAAAACTAAAAAAAATAAAATAAATATTAATCAAATTATATAAATATAAATGTATTGTAAAAATTAGCATGACTAATTATGACCTCATGGAAGAATTCAAAATAGCGATATAAAAGCTAGAAAATATTTTTAAAAGAAATCACAAATTATAAAACTAAATTGACGCACAAAAAAAAATTCAAACAAAAAGATCCTCTTATATAATAGGAAAACTTTCAGTTGCAATTTGCAAATGCAAAGCTAAACAAAAAAAAATGACTTTATTTTTTCTCCATATCTCAACATCCATCATTTTCTACTCAAAATTACATGATTTTATACCAAATTTTAGCTATTAGTAATGCAATATTTTAGCTATTAGTAAAAGGATGATTTTCATTTACTTTCCTTTCATTGAATAAGAAATTAAAGATATGAAATAAAGTTAACCTGCAAATATTAATCATACACAAAATAAATTATGAAATATGAATCAAAGATATGAAGAAAAGAGATCAGATACATAAACGAATATGTGTGTGTGTGTGTGTAAGAATTGAGTGGGGGGAGGGGGGGAAGTAACTTGTGATATTGCGTATTGTGGTACTCCAAGTGAAAAAATCAATGAAATTTTGGGAAAAAAAGTATTATTTTTATAAAAACAAAAGAAATATGATACAATGTGGATAACTTGATGTACCTTTTATAATGTGAATTGTAGGATATAAAAAATCTACAAAAATATTTTATAATTGGAAAAGATGAAAGAATAAAATTAATACTCCTATGTGCTTTTAAATATTTCACGATTATGACCGCAATAAAAAATAAATAAACAAGCACTTCTTGTAAAAAAAACTAAAACTAATGGTTAAATAATAATTAATTATCAATAAATGATATCCTTGCATTAACTATTAGAAGATAAAAAGTAATTCAAAGATAGTGAAGAGACTACGTTACTTACTTTGCACTAAGGGTTTGGCAGGAAATTTCATGCCAATTATTTCTCATTCAAAGAAAGTGAATCGAATATATTACTCATATTAAAGGATAATAAACTCTATTAACTTCTAATGGATATTTTGTTGTAAATATTATTAGTTAATTGTGGATGTTCATAACTTTTAGGTATAACTCCCACCATTATGAGTAGTAATACCCACACCTCCACTACCTTTGCATTGATCTTCCACACCCCTTGATCTCCCTCACATTCTCAAGGATTAATGTCATGTTTACGACAACCTTTGGTACTCCTTAATATAATCTTATAGATAGAGGTCTTGAGGATAATATTGTACACACTTGAAAGAAGAAAAATTATCTTATATTGTTCTATCTTATTGTTTCTCTTGTTCTTTATATTATTTATTTACATTGTTGTTTTGAGCTTTATTTTACAACATGTTATCAGCACGAGGTTCTAACCAAATTCATCGAGAGATCATCTCGAGATTGAGTTTATTTTCTTATTCAAAACAAGGTACATTCATGTTGAAGTTATATTATGAACTTTGTATGTGGAATTTGGTGTGTGCTTTACTTACTGTGATTACACTCACTAAATAATTTATTCACTAGTATTTGTTTAGTGTCAAAATAATTATTCATTCTTTAATGTTTAGTTATTTTTCATTTCATCTATCTGCTTGACCCTTCAGTGAACATATTTAAACTAAAACTACTTAGAATTGTTAAGGATAGTAGATTATATAAATTACAGAAAGAATACTTTATTAACTATGTTTATTGATTTTATCAATTACATGGTTGATTTTTATCTAATATACCTAGTAATATAAATAATATATCATCT
>JACEIK010001367.1:187183-198067 GCA_018107945.1 Datura stramonium
GTATTTCTACGCGCTCTGCGCTATAAACATGCCTAACGTCCGATCATCGAAACTCATCAAATAATTTCTACTCAAATTATGTATTAAATTTTTTAATTAATATTGTTGATTCTCAAAATTCTTTAATAAATGAATGGTAAAATTTTTAATCATCTATAAAAAAATAAAAATAAAGATAGAGAATAACTTTAAATTATGAGCCATAATATTGCATATTTATAATTGAGAATAATATGAGGTGAATATTATTTGAAGATTTCTTCTATAAATAAATAGTCGAAATTTGTATCTTTATTTACTAGTGGTGATCTTCAATTTTAGTCTAAGACTTCTCAAAATTATCAGACTTTAATTATTGTATTATTTTAAAATAATTTTGTATTTACTAATGAAAGAGCAATATTTCAAATTATTGTACTAATTTTGATGAGTTGATCTATTTCATCTATATATTTTATTTTTATTGTCGTAGTAAAAGTTATTTCACGTATTGCTTGATGTAAAATAAAAAAAAATTTATTTATGTTTTTTATTCTATTTTTTTCATATCTCTGGATAATTTGGTAAATTAATCATTTCTTATGCGTCATAATACAATTAAATTAGAGTTGGAATATAGTCAATACTTCAAAAGAAAAAAGGGTTTGATCTATCATCAATTTAGTAACAAATTAAATAAAGAGGAAATACTTTTTATACCTCATAAAAAAAGGTTGAATCTTTTTTTTTTTTTAATAGAAAGAAATTATATTTAAGTAATTAAATATGTCATGGGTGAACGTACTCGAGAAGAAAATGACTTTTACACGGGATGAGAGAATTAAAAGTGATTAATGTAAAAAATATTATAAAATTAAAAGTATTTTATTTTTTTGGTCAGATGAATAAACCGTCAGAAGCTTATAAGAGAATTGATTTAATTGTCTTAACTGTGACATAATATTTTCGAGATGCTATAACGAGCAAGACATTGAAATTAAGCTTTGTTTATTAATTAAAGTTTGAAGGTCATAAATAAACAATTGATTTCAACGTAGCTACGATTACAAAAAATAATTTATAAAAGTTTAGTTTTTCCATTTCAAAATAAGTTTGAGTTTATTCAAAATAAATGGTGTTACATAATTAAAAAGATATTAACGGTGTTCTTTCAGTTTTACTCTTATTTAATTGAGAAAATTTTATATAATCAAAAAAATAAAAATAAAAGTCTCATCTTTTTAAAGATATTTATTAAGGGTAAGCGATTAAAATTACATTTTATTCTATAAAAATAAGCAGTTTTTTTAAGGGGTGTGCTCAAGCTAAAAACACAATTTATTTTGAAACGGAGAGAGTATGATGGTCTCAACAACAACAACAACAATAATAAAAATAATCCAGTGTAATCCCATAAAGTGAGGTTTTAAGAGTATAGAATATATGCAAAATCTTAACTCTACATAGAGAAATTATTTTTTAAATAAACCCTCGACTTATAAAAAAATAATAATAAAAAAAAAACAACAATAAAAAGGACAACACATGATAATAAAATCTCAATTAATAACAATTAAATTAAGTAATATTTCTCCGAGAGAGGTATCGGAAGGTGTGAAAACATATAACATGTAAACAGTCTTATTTTTTTAAATAATAAATCACAATTTTTTTAGTGAATAATTAGTATTTAAATATAATTAAGTTTGCACACACAGAGAAATTAAAATTGATGTGGAGGGACACGTGGAGATCAGAGGGAGAGACACAGAAAAGGGCAAAAAAGGTGTAAAGAGGCAGGCAGTATTTTAGGCACACTCGTAACTGTTGGTACTTATACACTACTAAATACTCTATTCTCTCATAAAATCGTCACTCTCCCCTCTTTTCTCGTGTTCCATTAGGGTTTTGTTCTTGATTCTGGTGCGTCATCTGCCTCCTTTGAGCAGAAGGTATACTCCTTATACCAAATTTTGATGTTTTCTTGAAGTACTTTTGTGGGTTTTGTGTTTTTTTTTCTGTTTATGGTTGGTCAATGGTGCTTTTGTTTGGGTGATTTTGGTGGAAAATTTTTATGGGATTTGTTTATTTTTGATTTTTATGCTGCTTCTGATGAAAGTTTTTGGGTTTCTGCTGAAAAATGTTGAGGAAAACTGAAGAAAAAGAATTTACAGAAAACAAAAATTATTGTTTTTGGGTGATTTTGGGTTTTTGGGTTTTTATGCTGATGAATCAGTCAATGCTGCTTTAGTTTGAGTGATTTTGGTCGGAAAATGTCTGGGATTTGTTTATTTTTGATTTTTATGCTGTCTCTGTTGAAAGTTTTTTGGGTTTCTGCTGAAAGATGTTGACGAAAACTGAAAAAAAGAATTTACAGAAAACAAAAAAAATTTTTTTTGGGCGATTTTGGGGTTTTTAAGTTTTTATGCTGATGAATCAGTTAATGCTGCTTTAGTTTTGAGTAATTTTGTTCAGAAAATGTTTGGGGATTTTTTCATTTTTATTTTTATGCCGTCTCTGATGAAAGTTTTTGGGTTTCTGCTGAAAGATGTTGACGAAAACTGAATTTTTTTTTTACAGAAAACAAAAATATTGTTTTTGGGTGATTTTGGGGTTTTGAGTTTTTATGCTGATGAATCAGTCAATGCTGCTTTAGTTTGAGTTATTTTGGTCGGAAAATGTTTGGGGTTTGTTTATATTTTGTTTTTCTGCTGTGTGAGATGAAATCGTTTGGATTTCTACTGAATGATTTGACCAAAACTGAAGAAAAAGAATTTACAAAAAGGGTTATTGTTTGGGCGTTTTTGTTGTTTTGAGTTTTTGTGCTGATGAATCAGTCAACGCTGCTTCTGTTTGAGTGATTTTGGTCCAAAAATTTCTGGGGCTTTTTATTTTTGAATTTTCTGCTGTGTCTGATAAAAGTTTTTGTATTTCTGCTGTAAGAGATCACGAAAACTCAAGTAAAAAAATTGTACAAAAACAAAAAATATTGTTTGTGTGTTTTTGGGGGTTTGAGGTTTGAAGAAGAAAAAAGAATTCAAAATAAAAGGAGAGAAGAAAAACAAAATAGGACTATCAACTTTGAGATGTCAGGGATTTTTATCTTCCTTTTCTGTGTGGTTTTCTTGGCTTGCATGTCTGTTATGACTTCATTTATGGAGTTTGCACTTTTTGTTGAACAATGCTCTGATATAATGGTCGAGTAGTGTCTGGGAAGGTTCTGATTTTTGTCATTTGTATTATTTTCAAAATGAAAAATTTATGTTGTTTTGTGGATCTAATGAGATCCGTTTGGCCTGTGTATCTGCTGGAATGTCTTTTTTAAGTCCTGTGCAGAAAAAAAGAAACTAAAAAGTAAAAATGAAGAATGTAGATTTTGAATGTGAAATATCAGAGGTTTTCTTTCTGTTTGTGATTTTGTTGGCTTGCATGTGTGTAATATGGATTGGATTGTGGAAATTGATAATTTTGGTGTAATACTTGTGCTTTTTTGTTTCTAAATTTCTAAGTTTTCTACTCAGCAATTTCTTCTATGTCTCGACCCTGTCATTAGACTTTGAATGGCGTTTTATAGTAAGCTGCGTCTTGGCCTCTTCCTGTGGCAGTCTTGCAAGTGGGTCTGTTCTAGATTTTAAGGTTCTGTTCTTCTTGATGTTTTGCTGGAAAACTCTCTAGCTGAAATAAAATGAGGCAGCTTATTTAGTATTTCACTAAAGACCTGTTAATTTTTGCTACTATAAAATAAGACTTGTTTGTTTTCTTAGGTCTCTCTAAATACTAAATACCTGTTAATTTTTGCTACTATAAAATAAGACTTGTTTGTTTTCTTAGGTCTCTCTTTAAGCCTTTTTTATGTCTCTGGTTGAGTTAGTCCTAAAAACAATCATGTGTTGTTGAGTTTTAATTCCAGGACCTTTAGTCTGGTTTACTGCATGCCTTTGTCTATCCTATTCTGCATGGTTTTGGTCTTTAGGTTGAAGTCTTTAGTAAGAATTGCATTTGCTTCTTTGCGTTAGTTTTTCTGTTTCATGGTTACCCTCTTCTGACCAGGAAAAAAAGGAAAATAATAAAAATGCCCCCATAGGAAAGAAATGTAAAAGATGCAGGCTTCTGATTCCAGTGTGATTTCTTTTATTGATGTAGGTATTCCACCCTCTTCAATTTTTTTAGTAGACATTTATGACAACATGGTTTTTCAGGTGTTCTTCCATTGATATATTAACTTGAATGGTCTGTTTGGGGTTTGTTCTTTGTTGTTTCCAAATACGGCAAGTAGTGCTTTGTGGGGTTCTAGTTATGTCCTTTACCTTTTTGTTAAGAGGAAAAGTAATGATGTCTTTCACCTTGTAAATTTGTAATGGCAGTTGTATTTTCAATGAAGATAACATCTACAATAGAACCCACCTACTTTTGACAATTCCTTGTGGGAATGATACTTGCTTTGGTCTTCTTAATTATTTTCTAGATTTAGACATTTTCAGTTTTTGAAACACTGGTTACACTCGTTCTTTGATAAATTAGAGACTGATAATGTTTACTGATAACCACACTGCTAGACTACATCTTTGAATGATGTTTCCTGTTGCATTTTATATTCTCAAAAATTCAGAATTTCAATTTTATATAGGATCCTGCAATGGCTGAAGAAGACACGAATGGAGCAGCAGAGGGTCTGCCACCTCCTCCCCCTGTTCCACCAGATTTCACTCCCGCAAAATCAGAACTAGAGCCAGTGAAGAAAAAGCCATTACGTGTTCCCATGGCCAGACGTGGCGTCGGAAACAAGGGACAGAAGATTCAAATCCTAACTAATCACTTCAAAGTGAATGTGTCCAATGTGGACGGGCACTTCTTTCACTACAGTGTATGTTTGTGTACCTGCCTATATTCTCTTCTTAGTTCTGTGTTTCATAATTCTCTGCCCTTTAACTCTATTCTTTGATAGGTTGCCCTATTCTATGAAGATGGTCGGCCAGTTGATGGGAAGGGAGTTGGCAGGAAGGTCTTAGATAGAGTGCATGAAACTTATGATACAGAATTAGCTGGAAAGGAATTTGCCTATGATGGTGAAAAAAGCTTGTTTACCATTGGAGCTCTCCCTCGGAATAAAATGGAGTTTACTGTTGTCCTTGAGGATATTACATCAAATAGGTTTGTTTTTCATAATGGCCGAGTCTGACTTGTATCCCAGTCTTATACCTGTTTTTGACTGTCGGCTTACAACTTTTATGTTCAGAAACAATGGCAATAGCAGCCCTGGTGGACATGGAAGTCCCAATGAAACTGACAGGAAGAGGCTGCGGCGTCCTTACCAGTCAAAAACCTTCAAAGTGGAGATCAGTTTTGCTGCCAAAATCCCGATGCAGGCGATTGCAAATGCTCTGCGTGGTCAAGAGTCTGAGAACTCTCAAGAAGCCTTGAGAGTCTTGGATATAATTCTAAGGCAGCATGCTGCAAAGCAGTAAGTAATTGTTGTTTCTTCTCACTTTTGAGGGTTCAAGTCTCTCTGTTTTTCTCGCTTCATTTAGTTGACGTCCTTGTATCAGGGGTTGCCTGCTTGTTAGACAATCCTTTTTCCACAATGATCCGAAGAACTTTGTTGATGTTGGTGCTGGTGTTCTTGGTTGTCGAGGATTTCATTCCAGCTTCCGGACCACCCAGAGTGGCTTGTCTTTGAACATTGGTAATGACTCTAGTGGTTAATATCTCTAGTGTCAAGTTTCATATTTCTATGCTAGCACAATGATTTTAATGCTGTCCTTTTGCTTCAATTGTAGATGTGTCTACAACAATGATTATCCAGCCTGGGCCTGTAGTGGACTTCTTGATAGCAAATCAAAATGCAAAAGATCCCTTTTCACTGGATTGGGCAAAGGTAGATTCTTGTGTCTGATGATCTGTTTTTATAGTTATGTGAACTGTAGCTAAGCAGGGATTGGCTACACGATTTATTAGGCAAAACGTATGCTCAAGAATTTGAGGGTGAAGACGAGTCCCACTAATCAAGAGTACAAGATTACTGGATTGAGTGACCGACCTTGTCGTGAGCAATTGTATGCTTTCATTTCTTTCTTTAGTTATTTCTTCTTATTTAAACCTTGGCATGATTAAGTAGTGCGCAAGACAGTTTGTCCTTATTTTGCAGAAGCAAAATTGTTAAAAGTCATCTTCTTTTTCCATTTTAGGTTTACCCTGAAGCAGAAAGGGAGGGATGCGGACGGTGAGGTCCAAACAACTGAAGTTACTGTGTATGATTACTTTGTCAACCACCGGAACATAGAGTTGCGGTATTCTGCTGATTTACCCTGCATAAATGTTGGGAAACCTAAACGTCCTACCTATTTCCCAATTGAGGTAAAAGACTGGACAAATTTAGAGGCCTGTGTTGTCATTACTTGTTTTGTGTGCGTATGGTTGCCTCAAGTTTTCTGTGATGGTTTCAGCTCTGCTCTTTGGTGTCGTTGCAAAGATACACAAAATCCTTGTCCACATTCCAGAGATCTTCACTTGTGGAGAAATCAAGGCAAAAGCCTCAGGAGAGGATGCAAGTCTTAAGCAATGTAGGTTTTTTCCTGAATCAAAAGAATCTTTCACAGTATTCTTGTGACTAGGTGCTTTATCTAGTATTTTGGTTTAGGCTCTCAAAATCAACAAATATGATGCTGAGCCTCTGCTCCGTTCCTGTGGAATATCTATTAGCAGTAACTTCACTCAGATTGAAGGACGTGTTCTTCCTCCCCCAAAGGTATTTAATTAATAATCACTTCTCAGCTGGGATTGATTACTCAGTCTGCCTTACCTTTTATATTTCATCAGTTGAAGACAGGTGGTGATGACTTTGTCCCGCGCAATGGCAGATGGAATTTCAATAATAAGGTTCAGAACCATTCCTTTTGATATGATTTTTCTATTTGATCTACTTAGGTCGTTGTTCCTTTAGTTATGATGTGTTTTGTATCTTTATTTTTTTTTTCACATTTTATCTTTATGGCAGAGACTAGTTGATCCCTCAAAGATAGAACGCTGGGCTGTTGTCAATTTTTCTGCACGCTGTAACATACAAGGGCTAGTTAGTGATCTGATCAAATGTGGAAAAATGAAAGGAATTGTGAGTCCCCTCAAATTATTTCTTGAAAACGGAGTATAGAGATAAACGACTGATCATTTTTCCTTCTAAATTTTTTTAATAAAACATAGATTGTGGAAGATCCATTTGATGTTTTTGAAGAGTCTCCACAAGTCAGAAGGGCTCCACCACTTGTTAGAGTGGAGAAAATGTTTGAACAGGTCCAATCTAAACTTCCTGGGGCACCGAAATTTCTGCTTTGTCTGCTTCCTGAGAGGAAAAATTGTGACGTATACGGTTAGTATGTTACTTGGTTCTCTTGATTAGTAGCTAACCTCCAACAAGAGTTGTTTAATGACTGATGTAAAATATCTTATTTGAACTTTTCAGGACCATGGAAGCGAAAGAATCTTGCTGAGTATGGCATTGTTACTCAGTGTATAGCTCCAACAAGAGTCAATGATCAATATATCACCAATGTGCTCCTGAAGATCAATGCAAAGGTGAGAGTTCTGAGCATCAGTTGTGTGCTATCATCCTGAGCCATGTTCTCTTTCTTACTTATCCTTGCTTCTTTTGAAATCTCAAAATATATTCCTAATCATCTTATTTCTTCTTGGCAGCTCGGAGGTTTAAATTCTATGCTAACTGTTGAACATTCTCCTTCGATCCCTATGGTATCCAAGGTTCCCACCATTATTCTTGGGATGGATGTGTCCCATGGCTCTCCTGGCCAATCTGATGTCCCCTCCATTGCAGCAGTACGATATGTCAAGATCCATTAAATCATATTTTTATTTCCTTTTTAACCAATTGGACCTTTGATTATTTTATTGTTTTGGTACTTGAAAAAGTATAACGGTACATTGCATTTTCCTCCTCGAAATTTATAATGGTTTCTATCTGTGTGTTCATTGTTAACTTGACCAGGTTGTCAGCTCTAGGCAGTGGCCTTCCATATCTCGTTACAGAGCTTCAGTTCGCACTCAGTCTCCTAAAGTGGAGATGATAGACAACTTGTTTAAACGTGTTTCTGACACGGAAGATGAGGGAATAATGAGGTGAGTATGCTCTTTTAGGTTTCCCTTTTTATTTTTATTTCTTGGGTGGGGGCTTAATTTGGAGTGCAGCTCTCAGTTACTTAATGTAAAGCCAAGCTTTTGGGTCTCTCAGATGGAGTTCTCTCTACCATAGCAACTCGACAAGGCTTGGGCCCAATGTATTTTATTTGGATATGCTAGCACAATATTATCGTTTTGGGGTATTGATCGAGTCCGTTTAACATAACTCTTGTTTCATTGTGTGAAAACCAACTCGAGAATCTACATTTAATGTTTGATTTGATATTATGCTTGGAAAGACATAGGTAGTGGTCCCAGTGAATTAAGCTGTATTTGTTATATGAAATGATCCACTGTATTGTAGCGTTTCCAGAAATAATGAAGCCACAAAATTGCAGGGAGGCTTTACTAGACTTTTATGCGAGTTCTGGGAAAAGGAAGCCCGAGCATATAATTATATTCAGGTGATTTTCAGCCATCTTTATCTTATATTTCATTTAAATCCAACTGTGTCCTATATACAAGTGCCATTCTGTCGTGTAAATGTTTTTCTAGGTTGAATGTATCTTCATTCTGTCGAGTAAGTGCTCGAAATACTGGCTTACATGAAACGAAAGTAGAAGCACAATGAATGATTCAGATGGGCACAAATAAGAACTTCGAAGTGATAGGATTTGAAAAATGAACTTTTCTGTGAAACTCTACAGATACTTGAGATGTTAGCTACAGCCTCATCTGGAGAATACTGCATGAAACATTTGTTGTAAGGTCATGGTCTGAATGTTGGTTGATGCTGATTCTGGGTTGAACTTTGTCTTTTTAAATGAATGTGGGAGTAACTTTTATATTGCATGTATTTGGTGCCTGTGTAGATTCACTTAATGACTTTTTTCCCGAGATGAAATTCTTCATATGCAGTTCATCTTTGGCGATGTTATTAATTGTTTAAGTCAAATTTCAGGGACGGAGTTAGTGAATCACAGTTTAATCAAGTTCTGAATGTTGAGCTGGAGCAGATTATTGAGGTTTTGCCTGATAAATGTTTTCTTGATGAATAGTGGAGCTTTGACTCTCGTAAACTGAGATATAATTGTACTAAATCATTTGTTTTGTTTACTGATTATTAGGCTTGTAAATTTCTTGATGAGAAGTGGTCGCCCAAGTTTTTGGTGATTGTTGCGCAGAAGAATCATCATACCAAGTTTTTCCAGCCTAATGATCCTAGTAATGTTCCTCCAGGTAACGCTGGAAGTCGGAGGATATTAGTTTGAACTAATGCACTGGATGAAATTGCTTACACATTCACTTTGTGCAGGCACAATCATAGACAACAAAGTCTGTCATCCAAGGAACTATGACTTTTACTTGTGTGCCCATGCTGGAATGATTGTAAGTCTTCTCTTTTTGATCTCTCTTTTCGTACCAGTAGTTTTGGAAATTGCCTATGTACGATTTTCCTGGAAGTCGGTAAACTATTTGCTTAGGTTCATATTTCTCCTATAATCACTAGTTCGACAATAACTCAAAGCTTACCTTGTGGCTATCTGCTGTTGGATGTGTTGTTGAATCATTTACAATTAATCTATTAACTGTTTGGGATTCCATGATGTAATTGTATCTTTATTTTGACAATGATTGTTTTGTAGGGTACGACTCGTCCTACACACTATCATGTCTTGTATGATGAGTTGGGTTTCTCTGCTGATGATCTTCAAGAACTTGTTCACAATCTCTCATATGTGTAAGTATTCCATTAACAAATCATTTTGTAGCAGCTATTAGTTTCAACTCAGTAGTTTTGTGCCAAATGTTGTTTCAACAAATATTGTTGTATCATATCGTTGCAGGTACCAGAGAAGCACCACTGCAATATCTGTTGGTAAGTCTCAATTTTCAGAATCAAAGAAATTGGTTGTGTTAAAAATAGCAGTACAGCACTCTTGTTCATCTTCCTTGTCTTTTTGCACTCATTCGTTGCGCTTTCACACAGTTGCTCCCATCTGTTACGCTCATCTTGCTGCGACTCAGATGGGGCAGTGGATGAAGTTTGAGGATGCATCAGAGACGTCCTCCAGTCACGGTGGAGTGACAAACGCTGGACCAGTTTCTGTTCCCCAGCTTCCGAAGCTCGAGGAAAAAGTTTCCAGCTCCATGTTCTTTTGTTGAGAGGATGACAGACAGATCCTCCTTTTAACTTGCTTTTATTTAAAAGTTATGTGTGGCTATTTTGTGAATAGTAAGACCCTTTCTGGTTTGAAACTCTGCTAGTTGGACATTTTGTCTGGACTCTTAGGTGAATTACTCTGCTGCGTTATTAGTCCGAAGCCCCTGTTGGACTTTGTGGCTACTCTTTTTAAGTTATTTTGGACCATGTACTTACATGTTTGTTGTTTTGATGGGGATTTCACCTTCTAAGTTATCGAAATGACCATTATCGGTATGCCCTTGTGTTTTTTTACCCATATAATTTCACTAGTTCTTCAAAGTTATCGCATCTGTTCTTTTAATACGTTATTTATTATTAAGTATTATGTATTTTTTCATATTTATGTTTCAAGGTATACCTATCATGTGTTTAATCCTATGCATAAATTGATTAATTGAAAATATTATCTATAACTTTTTGAAATAAGGTTGAAACAAAGTTCATGTGATTAAAAATGGACCAAAAATTCATATGGTTAATTCGATTTTAAATCCCTTGAAAAGTGGTAAAATTGGTCTCGAACTATTCAAAATAATTTATATGTAATCCTTCGATTATTTTTGATACCAAAG
>JACEIK010001367.1:198382-208471 GCA_018107945.1 Datura stramonium
TTAATCCGAATGACACTCGGGGACTGTTTAGTTAATCGATGAGACCCAAATAAGTTAAACATATTCAACACCATCATCAAATATATTTGTATTCATTGATAAAGTTATCTTAATTAATATCTTCATCTTCGTTTGGGTAAAGTTTTGTAAGCAATAAGTGTTTGAATATTTTTATGGTGGATGTAATTTTTATATTTGGTGATTAGAAATTTTTGGAAACAAACTCTGTACCTTTAAAGTGGAGGTAAGGTCAGCGTCCACTCTACTCTTCTCAAATTCCATTTTATGAGATTATCCTAGGTATGTTATTGTTGGGATTAGAAATTCTAATATTGGAGATTTAACACAAAATGGGTAAATTATTGTGTAAGATATTAAAACTTATTCGATATATCACTATTCTTAGTTTTACTTCTCTTTTTCATAATTTTTTTTTAAAATTTCAAGTTTAAATTGAATCGCTATAGTCAATGCAACTCCTATACTTGGTGATTAGGATTAATGCTAACAGTATTATGTAAGATACTATTAATAGCTTATTTGGCCTAACTTCTAAAATCAGCTTATTTTGAGAATTTTTTTAAAAAATGTTTATTAAAAAAGTACTTTAGTGAGGAGCAGTTTGTGTTTGATTAATAAATTTAATAGCCTGTTTGGCCAAGCTTCTGGGAGGCCAGAAGTGCTTATTTTTTTAAAAAATGAGGTGTTTGACCAAGCTTCTGGAAGAAAATAAGTGATTTTAGGGAGTAGCAAAAATTATTTTTCAGAAGCTAAAAAAAGTAGCTTCTCCCCAAAAACACTTATTTGAAAAACACTTTTATGAAAAATACACTTAGAAGCAGTTTTCAAAAGCTTGACCAAACATTAATTGCTACTCAAAATTATTTTTTAAATTTATTGGCCAAATACAAACCGCTTCTCACCAAAAGTACTTTTTTGATAAGTAGTTTTAAAAAAAAGTACTTCTCAAAATAAGCTGATTTGAGAAGCTTGGCCAAACAGGTTATAAAAAACCCTTTTTAGCAGCAATTAGTGTTTGACTAAGTTTTTGAAAAGTGTTTTTACGTATATTTTTAAAAAAAATGCTTTTGGGGAAAAGTTACACTTTTTAATTCTGGAAAACAACTTCTGTTACTCCCCAAAAACACTTATTTTCTCCCAAAAATTTGACCAAATATCTCATTTTTAAAAAATAAGCACTTTTGCCTTTTTGTCCTTCAAAAACTTGGCTAAACAGACTACAAGACTTATTGAATAATTGCTATTTTTAACGTTTTTTTAAAAACAATCTCTGTTTAAAATTTTAATTTAAATCAAAAAATCTTTTGACCTATGATTCGTCCTCGGTCAAGCCTCAAGAGCCAGCGAGCTGATTTGAGTTGGATTTATAAACCTCAGTTGAAATAAGTTTGAAAAAATTTTAATCCAATTTTTTCTTAATAGCGGATAAGTCCATTTCGATAACTCTAATCCCGATAACATTTATATCAAACCAATTAGAGATTCACAAAATTTATTTTCGGATTTTCAAGCTCTTTTTTATTGCATATAGATAGAAAAAAAATGGAGTGATTACCATATATAAAATAAAAATCGAATAATCAATTAGCTGAACAAAATTTTTGGTATTTTCAACATGGAAGAAAAAAGTATGATTTAAAGGGAGGGTAAAATTTAGCTCAATTTTTCTGATTTTTACATTTTATCAATTTTCATGTTGTTCTTTATTTTATTTTCGAAAAAAGATCAAATTATCCTCGAACTATTTGAAATAGCTCACATTTATCCTCAGTTTGTTTTGGTCCCAAAACTGCTCTAACTGTCTATGTAAGGGACCATAAATACCCTCAATTATAACCCCTTATCATTGTAGCTGACTTGACAAAATGAGAAATAATCAAAAGATTACAAAAATTAAGCCTAATATTAATTAGGTACGTGTATAAGATAATGTTATTTGAATGAATATTCATCAAATGCATTGAATTCATAATACTTTCCCTTAGATGTCCATAGGTAATGTCTCTCGTCAAAACTTTACTACAAAAAACTCCGTGGGAAAAAAATTAGCGAAGAAAAAAGAGCACACACATTTTGTAATACGCTTTGAGTGTTGGCTCATTAAAAATCTCACCAGTAAAATTCACTTAAGATAAAATCTTGTTTAAAAAAAAGAGTACAACACATATTTTATTTTCCTGATAAAAATTTACTTGATATCTCAGAGACGAAACATTTCAATCTTGTATCACACGTTTGACCACCTTGTAGACGCATCTATCAAAATCATATAATACTTGGATGATCCATACAAGCAATGAATAGACTCACATATATCACCATCTATACGTCTTAGAAATGCAGGGGATTCAATTTCAACTTTTGTTGTTGATGGTATAATAATCAATTTTTTAGGAACATGGAGCATGAGAGAATTCTTTAAAAATTGAAGAATCTTCTAGTTCTTCAGTGTATGCCTATGTGAATTGTTAATTATTTTGTGCATCATATTAGAATCAGAATGGCTCAACCAATCATGTCAAATAATAAAATCATTAGGACCCATAAACTTCTTGTTACTAGGGCATTTAATTCGACTACACTAACTTTAGTGTAGTATAGGCCAGAGAAAAATGCAAATAATTTTTCATGCATATATTTTCTTCCAATTATTATTGTAGTAATATAAAGATATTTAATCTTTCCTTCAAGGATGGTTTCAACATGATAGCCATTTTGATGAATATCTTTTAAACTCAACAAATTTCTTTGAGACATGAGATATGTTAAGAATCATATTAGAATATAGAAAATAACATAAAAATATGTTTTATGAAAAATATAAACTAGTTGAAACTCATGAAACAACATTTATGATGGTTCAGTGCCCAATGATTTGATCGACTGTCTCCGTTTGGCCTCAAATTTTTGCTGTGGGCAGCCTATAAGGCCTGGTGACGGGCGCCCTATCACTTTATTTGATCGGCGTGACTATTTTTTGAATAAATGAGAATTTACGATTTTCGCTGTATGTTAGCCCACGGATTTCTGGAGATTTGATCGACCGTCTCCGTTTGGCCCCAAATTTTTATTGTGTGCAGCCCGCAAGGCCCGGCGAAGAGCGCCCTATCATTTTGTTTGATCAGCATCACTATTTTTTGCATAAATGAGAATTTACGGTTTTCACGATTTTCGGTGTATGTTAGATCACAGATTTCTCGAGATTTGATCGACCGTCAAGTAGAAAAGAAAGGGGGGAAGAGGTATAGCGCTAGTTCTTACTAACACTTCTTTGTCTAACTTTCATTTTTGAGTGCTTTCTTTGTTCTCTTATTTGGATTGAAAGAAAGAAAAAACTTCCCTTTCTTTCTCTTCTTTATTTTTGTTTTATCCCTTCGACAAATTTCGGCTATGACCAATGCCCCAGTAGCTAAATAGGCGAAAGAAAAAGCTACCTGAAAAAAAAAGCAAGGTGCACCTTGAATTGAACTCGACGAATTGCGTTTTGCCAGAGGGATTTTTTGAGAAAGATTCTCCATTGGTAATTCAAAAATAGAAAGAATATAAATAAAGGCGCATGACCCCAAATTTTTGCTGTGCGCAGCCTGCAAGGCCTGGTGACGAGCACCCTAACATTTCGTTTGATCAGCATCACTATTTTTCGCATAAATGAGAATTTACGATTTTCGCAATTTTCGGTGTATGTTAGCCCTTGGATTTTTCGAGATTTTATTGACCGCCTCCGTTCGACCCCAAATTTTGACTGTGCGCAGCCTGCAGTGCCTGATGACGAGAGCCCTATCATTTTATTTGATCGGCATCACTATTTTTCGCATAAATGAGAATTTAGGATTTTCGCAATTTTCGGTGTATGTGCTCCACGGATTTTTGGAGATTTGATCGACCGTCTCCGTTTGGCCCCAATTTTTTTCTGTGGGCAGCCTACAAGGCCTTGTGACGGGCGCACTATCACTTTATTTGATCGGCATAACTATTTTTAGTATAAATGAGAATTTTTGATTTTCGCAATTTTCGGTGTATGTTAGCCCACGGATTTCTGGAGATTTGATTGACGATCTCCGTTCGGCCCCAAATTTTGGCTGTGCGCAGCCTGCGGTGCCTGGTGACGAGAACCATATCATTTTATTTGATCGGCATCACTATTTTTCGCATAAATGAGAATTTACGATTTTCGCGATTTTCAGTGTATGTTAGCCCACAGATTTCTCGAGAATTGATTGACCGCCTCCGTTTGACCCCAAATTTTGGTTGTGCGCAGCCTGCGGGGCCTGGTGACGAGAGCCCTATCATTTCATTTGATCGGCACCACTATTTTTCGCATAAATGCGAATTTACGATTTTTGCGATTTTCAGTGTATGTTAGCTCACAGATTTTTGGAGATTTCATCGACCGTCTCCGTTTAGCCCCAAATTTTTGCTGTGGGCAGCCTACAAGGCCTTGTAACAGGCGCCCTATCACTTTATTTGATCGGCATAACTATTTTTCGAATAAATGAGAATTTATGATTTTCACGATTTTCGGTGTATCCCATGGATTTCTGGAGATTTGATCGACCGTCTCCGTTTGGCCCCAAATTTTTGCTGTGCGCAGCCTGCAAGGCCTGGTGACGAGCGCCCTATCATTTCGNTGCGCAGCCTGCAAGGCCTGGTGACGAGCGCCCTATCATTTCGTTTGATCGGCATAACTATTTTTCTCATAAATGAGAATTTACGATTTTCGCAATTTTCAACACATGTTAGCCCACAGATTTCTCGAGATTTGATTGAGCGGCTCCGTTCGGCCTCAAATTTTGGCTGTGCGTAGCCTGCAGGGCCTTGTGACGGGCACCCTATCATTTCGTTTGATCGACATCACTATTTTTCGCATAAATGAGAATTTACGATTTTCGCGATTTTCGGTGTATTTCCACAAATTTCTGGAGATTTAATCGACCGTCTCCGTTTGGCCCCAAATTTTTGCTGTGGGCAGCCTACAAGGCCTGGTAACGGGCGACCTATCACTTTATTTGATCGGTATAACTATTTTTCAAATAAATAAAAATTTATGATTTTCACGATTTTCGGTGTATGTTAGCCCACGGATTTCTGGACATTTGATCGATCGTCTCCGTTTGGCCCCAAATTTTTGCTGTGCGCAGCATGCAAGGCCTGGTGATGAGCGCCCTATCATTTCGTTTGATCGGCATAACTATTTTTCTCATAAATGAGAATTTAGGATTTTCGCGATTTTCGGTGAATGTAGCCCACAGATTTCTCGAGATTTGATTGACCGCCTCCGTTCGGTCCAAAATTTTGGCTGTGCACAGCCTTCGGGGCCTTGTGACGGGAGCCCTATCATTTCATTTGATCGGTATCACTATTTTTCGCATAAATGAGAATTTTCAATTTTCGCGATTTTCGGTGTATGTTAGCCCACAAATTTCTCGAGATTTAATTGACCGTCTCCGTTTGGTCCCAGATTTTTTCTGTGCATAGCCTACAAGGCTTGGTTATGAGCGTTATATCATTTCGATTCATCGGCATCACTATTTTTCACATAAATTAGAATTTACGATTTTCACGATTTTCGGTGTATGTTAACCCACAGATTTCTTGAGATTTGATCGACCGTCTCCGTTTGACCTCAAATTTTTGCTGTGGGCAGCCTACAAGGTCTTGTGACGGGCGCCATATCACATTATTTGATCGGCATAACTATTTTTTGAATAAAAGAGAATTTACGATTATCACGATTTTCGGTGTATGTTAGCCCACGAATTTCTGGAGATTTGATCTACCGTCTCCGTTTGGCCCCAAATATTAGCTGTGCGCAGCCTTCAAGGCGTGGTGGCGAGCGCCCTATCATTTCGTTTGATCAACATCACTATTTTTTGCGTAAAGTCAGAATTTACGATTTTCACGATTTTCGGTGTATGTTAGCCCACTAATTTCACGAGATTTGATTGACCGCCTCCGTTCGGCCCCAAATTTTGGCTGTGCGCAGCCTGGTGACGGGCCCCCTATCATTTCGTTTGATCGTCATCACTATTTTTTGCATAAATGAGAATTTACGATTATCGCGATTTTCGGCGTATATTAGCCCACGGATTTCTCGAGATTTGATTGACCGCCTCCGTTCAGCCCAAAATTTTAGCTGTGCGCAGCCTGTGGGACCTGATGACGGACGAACTATCATTTTATTTGATCGGCATCACTATTTTTCTCATTAAAGGAGAATTTACGATTTTCGCGATTTTCGGTGTATGTTAGCCCACGAATTTCTGGAGATTTGATCAACCGTCTCTGTTTGGCCCCAAATTTTTGCTGTGCACACCCTGCAAGGCCTGGTGACGAGCGCCCTATCATTTCGTTTGATTGGCATCACTATTTTTCACATAAATGAGAATTTACGATTTTTGCGATTTTCGGTGTATGTTAGCCCGCAGATTTCTCGAGATTTGATTGACCGCCTCCGTTCAACCCCAAATTTTGACTGTACACAGCCTGCGGGGCCTGGTGACAGGCACCCTATCATTTCGTTTGATCGGCATCACTGTTTTTCGCATAAATGAGAATTTACGATTTTCGCGATTTTCGGTGTACGCACACGGATTTCTGGAGATTTGATCGACCGTCTCCGTTTGACTCCAAATTTTCGCTGTGGGCAGCCTACTAGGCCTGGTGACGGGCGCCCTATCACATTATTTGATCGGCATAACTATTTTTTAAATAAATGAGAATTTACGATTTTCGCGATTTTCGGTGTATGTTAGCCCACAGATTTCTGGAGATTTGATCGACNCTATCATTTCGTTTGATCAGCATTACTATTTTTCGCATAAATGAGAATTTACTATTTTCGCGATTTTCGGTGTATGTTAGCCCACGGATTTCTGGAGATTAGATCGACCGTCTCCGTTTGGCCCCAAATTTTTACTGTGGGCAGCCTACAAAGCCTGGTAACGGGCGCTTCATCACTTTATTTGATCGGCATAACAATTTTTTGAACAAATGAGAATTTACGATTTTCGCGATTTTCGGTGTATGTTAGCCCATAAATTTCTTAAGATTTGATCGACCGTCTTCGTTTGGCCCAAAATTTTTGTTGTGCGCAGCCTGCAAGGCCTGGTGACGAGCACCCTATCATTACGTTTGATCGGCATAACTATTTTTCTCATAAATAAGAATTTACGATTTTCGCGATTTTCGGTGTATGTTAGCCCACAGATTTCTCGAGATTTGATTGAACGCCTCCGTTCAGCCCCAAATTTTGGCTGTGCGCAGCCTGCCGGGCCTGGTGACGAGAGACCTATCATTTCGTTTGATTGGCATCTCTATTTTTCGAATAAATGAGAATTTACGATTTTTGCGATTTTCGGTGTATGTTAGACCACTGATTTCTCGAGATTTGATCGACCGTCTGTGTTTGGCCCCAAATTTTTGTTGTGGGCAGCCTACAAGACCTGGTAGCGGGCGCCCTATCTCTTTATTTGATCAGGCTAACTATTTTTTGAATAAATGAGAATATATGATTTATGCGATTTTCGGTGTATGTTAGCCCACGGATTTTTGGAGATTTGATCGACCGTCTCCGTTTGGCCCCAATTTTTTGCTGTTGGCAGCCTACAAGGCCTGGTAACGGGTGCCCTCTCACTTTATTTGATCGGTATAACTATTTTTCTCATAAATGAGGATTTACGATTTTCGCGATTTTCGATGTATGTTAGCCCACAGATTTCACGAGATTTGATTGACCGCCTGCGTTCGGCCCCAAATTTTGGCTGTGCGCAGCCTGCAAGGCCTGGTGACGAGCAGCCTATCATTACGTTTGATCGGCATAACTATTTTTCTAATAAATGAGAATTTACAATTTTTGCGATTTTTGGTGTATGTTAGCCCACAGATTTTTGAAGATTGGATCCACCGTTTCTGTTTGGCCCCAAATTTTTACTGTAGGCAGCCTGCAAGGCTTGGTAAGGGGCGCACTATCATTTTATTTGATCGGCATAACTAATTTTCGAATAAATGAGGATTTACAATTTTCACTATTTTCGGTGTATGTTAGCCCACAGATTTCTCGAGAATTGATTGACCGCCTCCGTTCGGCCCTAAATTTTGGCTATACGCAGCCTGCGGGGCCTGGTGATGAGAGCCCTATCATTTCGTTTGATCGGCATCCCTATTTTTCTCATAAATTAGAATTTAGGATTTTCGCGATTTTCGGTGTATGTTAGCCCACGGATTTTTGGAGAATTGATTGACCGCCTCCGTTCGGCCCTAAATTTTGGCTATACGCAGCCTGCGGGGCCTGGTGACGAGAGCCCTATCACTTTATTTGATCGGCATAATTATTTTTCGAATAAATGAGAATTTATGATTTTCGCGATTTTTGTTGTATGTTAGCCCACGGATTTCTGGAGATTTGATCGACCATCTCCGTTTGGCCCCAAATTTTTGATGTGCGCAGACTGCTAGACCTGGTGACAAGCGCCCTATAATTTCGTTTGATCGGCATAACTATTTTTCTCATAACGAGAATTTACGATTTTCGCGATTTTCGGTGTATGTTAGCCCACGGATTTTTCAAGATTTGATTGACGGTCATCGTTTGACCCCAAATTTTTTCTGTGCATACCCTGCAAGGCCTGGAGACGAGCGCCCTATCATTTCATTTGATCAGCATCACTATTTTTCGCATAAATGAGAATTTATGATTTACGCAATTTTCGGTGTATGTTAGCCCACGGATTTTTCGAGAATTGATTGACCGCCCCCGTTCGGCCCCAAATTTTGGCTATGTGCAGCCTGCGGGGCCGGGTGACGAGTGCCCTATCATTTCGTTTGATCGGCATAACTATTTTTCGCATAAATGAGAATTTACGATTTTCGCGATTTTCGATGTATGTTAGCCCACGGATTTCTCGAGAATTGATTTACCAACTCCGTTCGGCCCCAAACTTTGGCTGTGCGCAGCCTGCGGGGCCTGGTGACGAGAGCCCTATCATTTCATTTGATCGGCATCATTATGTTTCGCATATATGAGAATTTTCAATTTTCGTGATTTTTGATGTATGTTAGCCCACAGATTTTTGGAGATTTGATCGACCGTCTCCGTTTGGCCCCAAATTTTTGCTGTGGGCAGCCTACAAGACCTGGTAATGGGCGTCATATCACTTTATTTGATCGGCATAACTATTTTTCTATAAATATGAATTTACAATTTTCGCGATTTTCGGTGTATGTTAGCCCACAGATTTCTCGAGATTTTATTGACCGCTTCCGTTCAGCCCCAAATTTTGGCTGTGCGAAGCTTGCGGGGCCTGGTGACGAGCGCCCTATCATTTCGTTTGATCAGCATCACTATTTTTCACATAAATGAGAATTTACGATTTTCGGTGTATGTTAGCCCACGAATTTTTGGAGATTTGATCGACTGTCTCCGTTTGACCACAAATTTTTTATGTGGGCAGCCTACAAGGCATTGTGACGGGCGCCCTATCACTTTATTTGATCGGCATAACAATTTTTCGTTTAAATGAGAATTTACAATTTTCGCAATTTTCGGTATATGGTTGCAAATGAATTTCTGGAGATTTGATCGACTGTCTCCGTTTGGCCCCAAATTTTTGCTGTGCGCAGCTTGCAAGCCCAGTTGACGAGTGCCCTATCATTTCGTTTGATCGGCATAACTATATTTCTCATAAATAAGAATTTACGATTTTCGCGATTTTCGGTGTATGTTAGCTCACAGATTTCTCGAGATTTGATTGACCGCCTCCGTTCGGCCCCATATTTTGGCTGTGCGCAGCCTGCGGGGCCTTGTGACAGATGCCCTATCATTTCATTTGATTGGCATCACTATTTTTCGCATAAATGAGAATTCTCGATTTATGCGATTTTCGTTGTATGTTAGCCCACGGATTTCTGGAGATTTGTTCCACCGTCTTCGTTTGGCCCCAAATTTTTGCTGTGCGCAGCCTGCAAGTCCTGATGACGAGCACCCTATCATTTCATTTGATCGGCATAACTATTTTTCTCATAAATGAAAATTTACGATTTTCGCGATTTTCGGTGTATGTTAGCCCACAG
>JACEIK010001367.1:232147-244075 GCA_018107945.1 Datura stramonium
CTCTCTCATGCATGATAGAATATATAAATTAAAGCTTAATTAATTAATCAATTAATTAAATGTCTACCGACAGATTTTTGCATTTAAAATCTTGCTAAAACTGGCAAGTAACACTTTTGACATATATTACTAAATCCATGTGCACTTGGGTTTAAATATTTTAAGTGTACATAAGCTATAAGTATATAAGTATTTTCTTACGATCACTTGTAAATTAAATTAAAAAAAATATTTTTTTGATATATTATGTGTAAAAATAATTAAAATCTTCTAATAAAAAGGTATAAAACTAAAAATAAATTTGTAAAGAATTATAAAATTAAATTTTCTACACGGATCTAAGTAAGAAGTTCAACGGTCTCTAGATAAATACTTCTTTAATTCAAGTAAATTTAAGAATCAAGTGATATAGGAACTTAATGTAATTAACAAGCTGATAAGAGTAGTGTTAGGATCAGGCGCTTATCATCATGCCAAAAGCTATAGATGATAGCAAGGTTGTAATTTTATTTCTTAACTAAGTCCACCAAGCAAACGACATGTTCGATCATGACTCTGACCTGGGCCCCCAACCCCCTCGTGGGCCTTGTCATAAGCAGAATGTTGACAATTATCCAGCAAGTTGAAAAAAAGTTTTTTGTACTTTGTATTTTATATTGTATGGAACTAGCTAGCTGACGGATAAATTTTATAGTTAAATAATAAAATTTGTCGACAACCTTATTTTAAAAATGAATTATAAAAAGAAATTTCTTAGCTAATCCTAGCTGCCCTACCTTAGCTAATGTTTGTAGTAAAGCTTCTGAGCATAGCCTACTAAGAAACAATAAAGTGAAAAAGGTAGATACACAAATTTGCCATTTGGATGCTTTTGATAACTTAATGTTTTACCTAAGTTTCAAAATGATTGTCTAGGTATTATATATCCTAGGCAAATCAATCTTTGTAAGAAACTGTTCTAGTATCAATAAAATCTAGTCCTTTTAACCCCAAAAAAGAAGAAAAGAAAATCAAAAAATTTTGATAGCTACGGCCTACGAGCATTAATTTAGTGATGACTTAGCCATGTGTTTAATCGTTGGAAACCTCGGACGATAGCTTTGACAAAGGTGGTATTACTACTAGAAATAGAGATTTTTACCATAGCAAATTAGTGGAAAATTTTGAATTAAAAAATATTATTTTCCTACTCATTTCCCACTGAACGAGTTCACTGAAAAACGTATGGTGGAAAACAGATTCTCACCGAAATAGTGGGAAACTTCATGATTTTTTCATATGAAAACACTATTATTTTTTTCTTTTCCCACCGATATCAATGGAAATAGCCACTTAATATTTTTCGGTGGGAAATTCCAATGGGAAAGTAGTACTTTTTTTATAGTGCATTTGATATCTTGATTCCTTATGAATATAGCATAAGTTTGGGATTTCAAGACGCCTCAAATATGCTATCTTTATATAGGCACGAGCTAAGATTTAGAGTAAATTGACCTCTAGAAATCCTAATAAAGATTGAACTCATGTCGTAGAGTTCCATAAAATTTCAATGTCTATGAGGCTGATCAAAACTTCTATGGTTACATGGGGTTTATTAATCTTGCATGTCAAAGAAAAAAGCTTCATTCTAGTACGAACTACATATCTTATTATGAGATATTAATGTGAAGGTCACACACGTACATTAGTGTTAGATATCGTGTGTCTATCAATCAATTTCAATTAATGTATATATGTATGTAGTAACATTCTTGTTGTTTTATGTTTTTGTTTGATATCTGCTATTATAGGTGGTTGGTTCATGGAATTGGCTATGCTAAAGTGGCTTTATCTTACAATTATGTTGTACTTCAAACAGCAACATATGGTTACAGCCAGCTTCTTGACAATATACTAATAGGAGAAAAGTGTTTGGGATCACAAAACTTTTTTTAAATTAAGATTTGCATGTCATTCCTCAAGGATTATCACTTCCCCATCATCAAATCAAGCTTCTTGATTAGCCACCTAAATTTTGGGATCTTCTGTGCGGATGTGGCCTCCACATTCATGAAACTTATTTTCTACGCGGCTATCTTTTTGGCCTTCTGCAGGAGTCATGATCAGCTTGATAATATGTTTTTCTTTTTTTAATTTTTATTAAAAAGTTATTCTTTAATATTAAATTTTAAATCTTTGATTAATGAGGGAGAGATCATATTCATTCCTTCGTAATTTGTACTAATTTTTGTCTTGTATTCATTAGTTATTTGTTATCGTATTCCAATTTCAAATAAAATGATCAAGTTTTTTTAACTTTAAAAAATCATTTTCGTGTTGTTGAATTTTCCAAATTATAAATTTAAACAAATATAATATTTCAAATCAAGCACGTCAGATGCAACAAGGGTGTGAAAATGAAATGAATGAAAATTATATGCGGTCACCCTTTAAATTACAAAAGAAATTTAAAAAAAAAATTGAGTAATTTCTTCAATGTCTCCGAGCCTTAACAACAAAAATAATAACATATTCAATAATTTTACATGTGGAGTCTAAATAGATTAGAATATACGCATATCTTAACCCTATTTTTATGGGATACACAAGTTATTTTTTGATAGATGCTTAGGGGTCGTTTGGTTGAGAAACAAGTTGTCTTGGGATAACTAATTTCAGATTGGGATAATCCGGAATTGTTATCTCACCCTCAATGAGGAATAAGAAATAAATAGTTTCGGGATTAATTTTTGAATGGGTTTATCCCACGCTTGATTGAGATCGGGATAACTTATCCTGAAATTATAGTGTTATTTTTATCCTAACTCTCAATGTGGGATAAGTTATCTCTGGATAACTAATCCCAGAATAAGTTATCTCGAGAAACAAACAGAGATAAACTCATCCAAAAATTAATTCCAAAATTATTTATTTTTTATTCCTCATCGAGAATGAGATAATAATCCAAATTATCTCAATCCAAAATTAATTATACTTGAATAACTTGTTTCCAACCAAACAACCCCTTAATGTCTCTAAGCCTCGGGGATAGAATTAGTTGATATATGGGCACAAACTGACCTTTGATATCGCAGTGATTTAAAAAACAAAAAAGTAGGCGGGTCAAAATGACAGGAAGCAAAAGTTTAGGGGTTGAGTGAAAATATAGAGCAGAATTGGGGTACCAAAATTCACTTTATCCATTCAGATAAACCCAGCAGAGCTCATCCCGAAAATTAGAACAAACACAGGCTTAGGATATGGCTTCTGCAAGCACATCGACATGGAGCATGTCTTGCCTGAAATCAGCTCTCCCTTCAATTCAACCAATTTCGAACCATTCAGTTCGACTCTCTTCTGGGCCGTCTTCCCAATCTCGCCTCAGGATTTGCAAACCCAAGTCCAGTCTTCAGTCCTTCGTGGGTCTTGCTCCCCTGCATCCACTCTTGTCCCTTTCTTCCCAAGGTAAATTTTTCTTATTACTGTTTGTACAAAAGGATGTATTTAAACCACAACTGTACCTTTTACTCCAATGGGTTCCGCTTAGTATAAGTAATTCTTTAAGAAAAGAAAAATAATCAACTATACATAGAGCTCAAGTGAAGGTATTGGATGACCCATGCTGCTATATTGCCCTGGGAAACATGGGGAAGCTACATGTATTGAAGGGGTTCAATTGAAAAAGACAATTATTTTTTTTATATTAGATAAAATTTTGAATTCCTAAACATAAGGAAGTTTCTAGTTTGCAGGCAAATGTGGCTAAAAAGTTGCTTTAGGTCAGCAGTTCCAATTTAAGGTGTTGCATTCTTGCTATTCTTGAATCCCTGATAGGATTCCTGGTTGCGCGATTGCCTGGCGATGTCTATATTTATTTTTGGGTCTTATATGCTAGTATTTCTGGGTGGGTATTGACATCCAATCAGAATTGCCCCATTGTGTGTTAGTTTGTTCCCCATGGCATGTGAATGCACAAAAATTTGCATCTTTTTTCTTTTAGTGTAAGGAAACCCAATCTATACTTTTGTGTGGAGTTGGAAGGGACTCCCTTGGTGCATTCAAGCTGTGGAATGGTACTAATTTGCATAGAGGGAGTCGAAATAGAAAGGGAAGGAAAGATCATGCGTACTTTGTTCAAGTTGCGAATCTCCTTCATTAGATTTGAGTTCATTGTTGTTTGGGCAGGGGACGAGAGACTAGCCTCATTACTTCCCACTAGGCGAGAGGGTTAGCTTTTTTCTTATTCTTTTCTCATTTTAGTTGGGGAGGTGTGAAGATGCTACTGATAGCGGCTATAGGCTACTATTGCAATATGGTAATCAAGGTACTTCTAGGAAAGGTTATGTTTAACCAGAGAAGTCACACTTTTTCTATTGGGTTGCCAAGAATGAAATAATTCAAATATGGAAAACATGTATAATATCGGTGTACTAGGTAGTGTAACATGGGTACAGATGTTTTATGGATTTTGGGTTAGGTAGCGATGATAAGACTTGGGTTGAGGTGGAACTGAACTAGAGTACGGTTATTTCTCCTCATCTAGTTCTCTTGTGTACTGCTAGTCAAGTTTTAACAAATGTTTTTTTCAGTTGGTCTAGACCATGCCCCATGTTGTCAAGAAGTCCGCGAACATCTTTCCCCCCGTATATCATGCAGCATATTTATGCCTCTCCTTTTAATGTTGCTTAAATTAATATTGCTGTTTCAGGATCTTTGATCAAACTTAAATAGAGTTGATGTATGGATGTTGTATCACTCCAAGCACATTATTTATCTGCAAATATTGGATCTTGTGATAATTGTAATGTTAAAAGAAGAGGGAGGCTTGAACGAACTGATTAGACGATGATGCTGAGAAATCATGTAGAAAATGTTGATGTCTGAGTTTTGAAAATGTCTCAGCAGTCATTTGTAAAACTAAAGAGTGTGAATGCATAGGGAAAAGATGACACTCCTGAACTTTGAAGATTACTTATTTAGTTAATTCTACTCTTGCCTTTATAAAAAAAAGTTAATTTTACTGGTACAGTTTTTGCATGTTGAGTTGTGTTGCTCTACCATGAGTATACCTTTAATTTTATATTGCAGATTCTGCAAGTTTTGAGCACTCATTCAGCATGATTGATAATGGTGGCCGGGTTTTTGCCATGAGACATGGCAGGAAGGTGCCCAAACTGAATAGACCTCCTGACCAGCGTCGGGCACTTCTGAGAGGTCTGACAACTCAGCTCCTCAAGCATGGGCGTATAAAGACAACTAGCGGGCCAGGGCGGTGAGAAAATACGCTGACAAAATGATCACAATGGCAAAAGGATGGCTCTCTTCACAAGAGAGAGCAAGCTCTTGGATTCATTCAAGAGCAGAAGTGCCGTAGCATTGTTTGTAGCAAGTCGGAGAAGATATGGAGAGAGGAGCAGGATACTAGGATAATAAGAACCCTACCAAGGAGAGGGGACAACAATGGCGTATATCGGCTTGTCTAGCAACTGAATATTCATTTTGAAAGTTCTTTTTTGTTGGTTCTGAATTCTGATATGAACTGAGAGACTTTTGTTAGTTCCACCAATTATTCCATCCCAATTTCCTGTATGCCGTGCAATTTAGTTTGCAGTTCTACTCTGTTTGTTGGTTTGTCACCTTTTGATCTGATTCAAGCATTTCGTAGTAGATAAGAACTACTCCTCGATATATTTTAGTATACCCATTCAGTTTTTGAAAAATCACAAGATAACTTATTATTTTATATTTATTTTATCCTTGTTATAAATGCTATTATTTGTCTTGTTATAAATGCTATTATTTGTCAATATTTAAATGACTTATGATAATTACATAAATAACCTAACCTAATGGTTTGGTTAGTAGCCAATGAGCCACAACTATGCTAAGGCAAGTTCAAATATCAATAATGTTATGCAATTGCTGTCTAATTAATCTTTTTCTTACTTTTTCATTAACTATATGTAGAATTTTGCTAGCGTTAAAGCAATATAATCCAAAGTAAGCAAGTTAGAAGGGAACAAGGTTGTGAAAATGAAATAGATGAAAATCATGTAAGGCTAAAGATTAAATCGTAGGAGAGATAAAAAAAACTTTACTTGATTTCTTCTATTTTTCTAAGCGGAGGAAAATAATTGAGGTGTGTGCAAATTAGTCCTAATAATGACATTTTTTTTTTTAGAAAAAATAAAAAAAATTAAGCAAGTCAAAAGTGACAGAAGCAAAAGTTAGAGGGGCTGAGGGAAAATATACAGTAGAATTCGGGTACCAAAATTCACTTATCCATTCAGATAAACCCACAAACTCATTTGGAACATAACCAGAGACCAAGAAATCAAACTACGAGGATATGGCGTCTGCAAGCACTTCAGCTTCTACAACTTGGAGCATGTCTTGCTTGAAATCGGCTCTCCCTTCAATTCAACCAATTTCGAACTCTTCAGTTAGATTCTCTTCTGGGTCTTCCCCTTCTCGCCTCAGGATATGCAAACCCAAGTCCTGTTTCAGAATTCTTCAGTCCTTCGTGGGTCTTGCTCCCCTGCATCCACTCTTTCCCCTCTCTTCCCATGGTATGTTTCTGATCACACACTAATATGTGAAATTTTGTTTCCAGTTCTTTTGTTTTAGATTTGGTTTGGTGCAAAAATTTGGTGCGATTGTGTGCCTAAGTTGTATTTTTCGGTGCATAAGCTGTCATTGATGTTGCATTGTCTGTGTGCGCGCTCCCTATGGCATTTGGATGAACAAAAGCTTGCATCTTTTAGTGTAAGGAAACCCAATTTATTGCTTAGGGATGCTCCCGTGCGCACTCCCCTGTTGCATTCGAGCTATTGATTGGTAATTCGCAATGTACATAGTCGAGGGTTTCACTTTTCTTTTCATTTTACTACTTTAGCTGTGGTATTTGAAGGGTAGCCTCGGCTTAACTGCTAAAGTTGTTTTCATGTGACCTGGAGATCACAAGTTCCAGCTGTGGAAACGGCCTCATGCAGAAATGTAGGTAAGACTGCTTACAAGTTACAACAGACCCTTGTGGTCCGGCCGTTCTATGGACCTGCGCATAGCGGGAGCTTAGTGCACGAGGCTTCCCTTTTTACTATAATTGCGGCATTTTCCTTTTCTTTTAAGCCCCTTCTCGTTAACTGTGGTGCATAGCAGTGGGGGGCAATGTAGAGCTAGGATTTTGAGTTTATGGGTTCAGGATTCTAAAAAAGACAACTTACATGATTCTGGATAGATTATTTATACATATTTAATTTTTAACGGGATTTTTAAACACAAATACTGGGTCTGGGCTGACCCTACTGATTCTGCCGAACACATAGACAGGCTTGTAGCTCTGCCCCGGTGGGGAGTTGTGGAAATCCTATGTACAGCGGTTGTTATCACTGTGTAATAGAGAATTCTTGATTAGTTCCTATCCATAGTCCATCTGATATCGCATTTCTACTGCTAGAGTTAAGTAAGGTACTGGAAAGGGGGATGTTTTGGAAATTTTAACTGGAGAAGTACAATTATTTTCCTTTAAAAAAAAGTTACAACTATTTTTCTTGGATTGTCAAGAATTATATAATCCAAAAATGGAATCCACCATGTATGACATATACGGGAGTGGGACTAAGTAGTTGTCCATTGACAAAGAGTTATTATGGATTTTGGGTGATGTGGGATAATGAAACTTGGCTTATGATGGCACTGAACCAGACTAATGGTGTTTCCTCTTCACAACCAGTCTCTTGTATCTGTACTTTTATTTTTTCTAGGGTGAAAATGTTCTACTTTTCTATGCATTATATAGTTTTGTAGATCGTGTCCTATGATGCCCAATAGTCTGCGAACATCTTTCCCTGTCAGACACATATGGTTGAGCTCTTGATTTGTGACTCTCTTTCTAGTGTTGATTACTTGATTATACCAAATTTGCACAGAGTTTTGAGCACTCACTATACAGTTATCAAATTGTGTGTGAAATTATATTGCTCTACCATAAGTATACCTTTAATTTATATTGCAGACTCAACAAGTTTTGAGCACTCATTCACCGTTATTGATAATGGTGGCCGGGTTTTTGCCATGAGACATGGCAGGAAGGTGCCCAAACTGAATAGACCTCCTGACCAGCGTCGGGCACTTCTGAGAGGTCTGACAACTCAACTCCTCAAGCATGGGCGTATAAAGACCACTAAAGCGAGGGCCAGGGCAGTGAGAAAATATGCTGACAAAATGATCACAATGGCAAAGGATGGCTCTCTTCACAAGAGAAGGCAAGCTCTTGGATTCATCTATGAGAAGCAGATAGTTCATGCATTGTTTGCTGAAGTCCCAGAAAGATATGGGGAGAGGAATGGAGGATATACTAGGATAATAAGAACTCTACCAAGGCGAGGGGACAATGCACCAATGGCATACATCGAGCTTGTTTAGCAACTGAATATTCATTTTCCAGGTTCTTTTTTTTGTTAGTTCTGAATTCTGATGTGATCTAAGAGATTTTGTTAGTTCACCAATTATTCCATCCCAATTTCCTGTATGCCATTCAAATTTAATTTGCAATACTCTTCTGTTTATTTGGTTGGTAATCTTTGATCTGTTTCAAGCATATTATATCAAATATTCATGTACTTCGCTATTTCCTATAGATCTATCATATGTTACTTTTCTCCGACTGTGATTTCCAATGTGTCGTACTATACCGCTAAGGAAAGCAAACAAGAATCAGGCCAGGCTACTTGTTTTTTTTCATGGAAATTGCCGCAATTGAACATGATAGTGTAACAATTATCTTACACTATCAGTGTATAGAAGTGAAACTCAACCAACAAATGCATGAAAGAATGGAACGGGACTGGAAAAAGAGCCACTAGAGACTACCAGTCTCGTCCAAGGGTAGATAAATTAGACAATATTGCAAGATAAAACCGAGTGTTATAACATATATTACTGCTTATGAAACAAAAAGAAGTTGAATTCTGCATCTACTGTTGAAGTGAAGCAATATCTGCCTTAGAGAAGAGTGGCATCAGTCCTGCTTACTGTTTTGTATGAAAGGAATTGGTAGTTTCTGAAGAACCTTCTCATCCACTTGACTATACTGTTTCCTGAGTTCTTTTATTGCCATTTCTCCATAGGTATCTACTTGATCTTCATACTTCTCATAGAAAAAGGGTACAGTCAACAGCATGGCAAATACTGTCCAAAAAATGAAAAATTGGTTATCTTGGTAAATCACTATCGACACAAACGATATAAAAATCAGAGACAGTGTAAAAGATTTTTTCCCAGTATAACTGGAGTTTAACCTGTTGTAATATGTTATCTGCCTTACTTCCGGGTTTTTAATCCTACTTATTATGGACAACTATGTGCATTTATCTTTTATGTGACCAAATAGTGCAACAAAATCTTTTAAACTCTGCATATAGAAGTTAAACTCTAATTGGAGATGGCCGAGAGAAAGGTAAGAGAAACATGTCACCACTGCACCCCAGGGGTTAGCTCAATTGGAAAAGCCGGAAAGACTTGTGTCTTAGGTCACAAGATCGAGCCTGCACCAAGTGAACTAAGTCTTATATTGAAGTGGAGGAGGGTAGAGGGGCAGACCCATCATCCTCGAGTTTCTAAGGCTGCAGTCAGCCCAAAAGGTTGGTCTGGCCGGATTTCTTGATCATTAGAAAGAAAAAGAAAAAAAAAAAGATCAAACCACTGCATTTCCACATCCCAGTGAAGAAATTTTGTAATTTAAGCTTCTGCAGACTGCAGCCAATAGACAAAAGATGAAATAGCATAGAGAACTTACTGAGGTATACAAGGGTCAGAAAATTGAACCATCTTCCAACAATGGAAACAATCCACAAGCTAAAAATTGCCTGCAGATGGACATAAGTCGCAATTGAAAGGAGCTTCAAGAGAAAGGTAAATTAACAAAGCTCAGGGTGTGGGAAAATGTACATAAAGAAACTTCTTCAGATCATTTCCAGATGCTACTTCCCGAAAGATACCAAATGCACAGGTGCATTGATCCCTCAGTAGGAGAGCCACTTGCATCCATAACTCTTCTGACAATTCAATCTTTGGAAACTCTATTAAACTCCTGCCAGGGAATAAAACATGATCAATATCCCCTAAAATAAGTACTTCTGGGGAAACACTCGAGTGAGAAGCATAGCTTGCAAAATGCACAGATCAGGGGCGGAGCCAGATGGTTGGAACAGGGTTCAATTGGATCCCCAGTCGGAAAACTAAAATTGTTGATTCCCCTTGGCATGAGGGAAGCTTCTAGCGTAGTGGCAAAGGTGGTTCAAAAATTGTTTTGGGTCACTTGTTCCAATATTCGAATCTAGGTGTAGCATTCTTGCATTTTCTTTTAATCCCCTTGTTAGAATTTCTGGTTTATGCCACTGATGCCAGTATCACCTGAGCTTTTCATGTTAATATAAATTTCCTTTGAGTAACGGTAAGGTTTACAAAAGAAAACATATTGCATTCACAGGCAGGGAATCACAACACCTTTTTCCATCTAAGATCAAATGAAACCAGAGAAAACAGAGTTAGAAAAGTACATTTTCTCATGTATGACCTCAACAAAGTTTCTTCACGATAAAATCAAGTTATAATCTTTTTTCCCTCTCAAAAAAATCTGGTTTTAGTCAAGGATATCAGGAACCAACTTATCATTACCACTGCTACGTTGCTCAACCTCTTTAAAACTGTTGTCGCACCTGTGTCAGATTTTTCCAAAAATACACTACTTCTTGATGATCCGACACAAGCCCATCAACATTTTTGAAGTACCCGAACAACATAAATTACCAGTAATACAAAAACAATTGCTAAGGGAAAAGGAAGTGAACTCACTTGTAGACAAATAAGGAGAGATTGGACCAAAAGAACAAGATGGCCAAGGAGACTATGATAGAATGGCAAATCAAAGTGACCAAATGATAACCAATACATTCAAAGAGAAACCATATGACAGTGGCACCAGCAAGCATTCCTCCTGAAATCTGGTTGTTCCTCCATAGTAAAATATCAGCAACTGATCCATTCAATTTTCAGCACCATTAATAATCATCAGTTACCTTAAAGCCACTCAACAATGACATATCATATATGATCCCTTCAAGTTTGGTGACAAGTCTATTTTCGTTCTTGTTATAGTACTAGGAACACATATGATCCTTTAAGTTTGCAAAAGATCATATACGTTCAAGACAATATAATAAGGACAAAATTAGACCTACCCTCGAACTTTACGAGACTATTTAAATATAGAAAACTCAATAAATTGCACATGAAGAAGTTGAGAAAACATACATTTGCCACCACCTAAAGCAGCGTGGAGGGGTATGTGACGATCAAAGAGATGAATCTTCTTATTATGGACTGGGCGTCTAAAATCATCATCTGTTGATGATGATGAAGAAGAAGAAGAAGAAGAATCATTATTGTGATTAAGGGCCTTTTGCTTATTCTCCACTGTAGATTCACTAACAATTTCCTCCACTGGATTGGACATTATGGTCAATTCCCCTGCATAGATCAAACTGAAATAAATGAAACAATGAAAAGATGCCTACACACTATCAGATCACCTAAAAGATATATATAAACGTCTCATAAAAAGTGAAATTAAGATACATATACACAATCAGGTCACCTAAAATATATATATCAGATGAAAAAGGACCATTCTTACAGTGTACGAGGATCTAAGTAAGAATTTGGTTGGTGAATTTCACTCGATTTTCTCCTTAATTTTGATATGTCTTTTTGTTAATTTGCTGTGTTGAACAAGTGAGGATTAATGGAGTTAGATTTTTTTTTCCCTTCCAATTTAGAGTGTTACTGAATCATTCAAAGAGTCCTACGAACTGAGAGCCAAAGGGGTGCCTCAAATTTCACTATAACCACATGTTACCCATTTTTTCCGCATAATTCAAGGATTTATAT
>JACEIK010001368.1:4943-62654 GCA_018107945.1 Datura stramonium
GGAGGGTCACCAGATGAGGAATTTTCCAGCTAGGGGTCAGGGTGACCGGGATCGACAGGATAGGTCCTCGGCAGGATCACGAGCTCCAGCATCCCCGGCAATGCGTAGGCCCTCAGTTTCAGCCGACAGAGGCCGAGGTAGATCAGGGGCCTCCAGTTCAGGTGCTGACCCAGACCGTACTTATGCACTACTGGGGCGACAAGAGTCAGAGTCGTCACCAGATGTTGTGACAGGTATGCTGAACATTTGCTCTCATCCTGCTTATGTGTTGATAGATCTAGGATCAACCTTGTCCTATGTTACACCGTTAGTGGCTCGCAAGTTTAGTATTATGCCGGAATTGCTTTGGCGACCTTTCTCAGTGTCTACACCTGTTGGTGACTCTATCATAGCTAGAAGGGTCTATCAGGGGTGTACAATAGAGGTTGCCAGTCGTCAGACTACGACAAACTTGATAGAACTAGAAATTGTTGATTTTGATGCCATTATGGGTATGGATTGGCTAGCTCCATGCTATGCCAATGTCGAATGTTGGACCAAGATTGTCCGNATTCAGTAGCCTTCTTGGGCCATATTGTGTCAGATGCTGGTATACAGGTAGATACACAGAAGATAGAGGCAGTGAAAACATGGCCTAGACCTACCACTCCAACTGAGGTACGTAGTTTCCTGGGGTTAGCCGGGTATTACAGAAGGTTCGTGGAGGAATTTTCCACTTTAGCAGCACCTTTAACCAAACTGACGCAGAAGGCAGTAAAATTCTATTGGACTGAGGCATGTGAGCAGAGCTTTCAGGAACTGAAAGAAAGATTGACATCAACACCGGTGCTAGCGTTGCCAGAAGGAACAAAGGGTTATGTAGTCTATTGTAACGCTTCGGGTGTTGGGTTAGGATGTGTGTTAATGCAGCGTAGTAAGGTGATTGCCTATGCTTCCAGGCAGCTGAGGAAGCATGAGAAGAACTACCCTACCCATGACCTGGAGTTAGCCGCAGTGATTCACGCCTTGAAAATATGGAGGCACTACCTGTATGGCGTCCACGTAGATATTTTCACTGATCACAAAAGCCTGCAATATATTTTCACTCAGAAGGAGTTGAATCTGCGGCAGCGTCGCTGGTTGGAGCTGTTAAAGGATTATGATGTGAATATTTTATATCACTCAGGAAGGGACAATGTTGTAGCAGATGCCCTTAGCCGCAAATCCATGGGAAGCCTGACATATTTACAGCCCGAGCGACAGGAATTGGCCCGAGAATTGCATCAGCTAGCCAGTTTAGCCGTTCGTATAGTAGAATCATGAGACGATGGAGCGGTAATCCAGAATACTGCAGTGTCATCATTGGTTGTGAAAGTGAAAGAACAGCAGTATGAAGATCCTAGCCTGGTTCAGCTCAGAAATAGGGTCCAGCGAGGGGAAGTGATAGATTTCCAGGTAACCTAGGACAGATTTTTTAGATATAGGGATCGCCTCTGCGTTCCAGACGTGGCAGGACTTCGCTAGCAAATTATGGGCGAGGTACACTATGTCCGTTACTCTCTCCATCCAGGTTCGACAAAAATGTACCATGACGTAAAAGAGATTACTGGTGGCCAGGAATGAAAAAAGGGATAGCAGAATTCGTAGCTCAATGACCCAATTGCCAACAGGTGAAAGATGAACATTAGAAACCAGGCGGACTGCCACAGGATATAACAGTGCCTTTATGGAAATGGGAGGCAGTTAATATGAATTTCGTAGTAGGGTTACCTCGTACCAGGCGTAAGTATGATTCTATCTGGGTAATTGTTGACAGGTTGACAAAATCAGCTCACCTTCTACCAGTAAGGACTACCTTTTCAGCCGAAGATTATGCTGAGCTGTATATTAGAGAAATAGTCCGATTGTATGGTGTTCCGTTGTCAATTATCTCTAACAGAGGGGCGCAGTTTACAGCCAAATTTTTGCAATCTTTTCAGAGGGGCCTGGGGACGCAGGTTTACCTGAGCACAACCTTCCATCCTCAGATAGATGGGCAGGCAGAACGTATAATCCATACGCTCGAGGATATGTTACGGGTGTGTGCGCTAGATTTTGGAGGTAGCTGGGATGAACACTTGCCGCTTATTGAATTTGCCTATAATAACAATTATCATTCAACAATTCATATGGCAAGTTGTATGGGCGGAAGTACAGGTCTCCAACCGGTTGGTTTGAGGTAGGAGAATCACATTGATTGGGACAGATATTATTCATCAGTCAGAAGAGAAAGTAAAGCTTATCAGGGAATGTTTGCTTACAGCTCAGAGTCGCCAGAAATCTTATGCTGACGTGCGACGGAGAAACCTAGAGTTTAATGTGGGTGACTGGGTATTCTTGAAGGTTTCACCGATGAAGGGTGCGACGAGATTTGGTAAGAAAGGCAAGCTCAGCCCGAGATTTATTGGGCCTTATCAGATTCGCCGAAGGATAGACCAGGTGGCTTATGAATTGGATTTACCTCCAGAATTAGAATCCGTTCACCCATCTTTTCATGTATCAATGTTGAGGAAGTGCATAGGAGATCCCTCCCGGATTGTCCCAGTCAAAGACATCCAAATCACTAAGGAGTTAGCTTATGAAGAAGCTCCAGTAGCCATACTAGATCGGCAGATCCACAGACTAAGAACTAAATATGTTGCTTCTGTTAAAGTGTTATGGTGGAATAAGAACCGAGAGGAGATGACCTGGGAAGCAGAAGACGATATGAAGACCAGATATCCTTAGTTATTTCAGACTTAGTCAGATTGTGCAGCTAGAGGATTGTTGTTGTTGTTTCATAAGTTGCATTATATACATGTATATATGGAGTAGTTGACTTCAGTCTATTGTGAAATGAATGTCATAGTATTGTGTGAAGTACCTATATTGGACTTTTTTGCGTTTCAGGGTTCTTGGATAGTCCATATTACAGGGGAGACTCTGCCGAAATTTTCCAGAATAAGTAATTGCAAGGTTAAGGTTCTTGCAAGTAGAAATTAACATTCGAGGATGAATGTTCTTAAGGGTGGGAGGATGTTACACCTTGTAAGTTTCTAATGTTTAGTCGGCCTATTTATACATTAGTTAAGAGTTTTAGAGTGTCATACGTACGAGAAAAGAGCCCGCGGAAAGGCCGAACCAGTGCAAAGTCGGGATTTCACGGGAGGAGGCCGAACCAAGTTGCCCAGAGGGGCAAAGTGGCACGGAGCATCCCCCTCCGCATTACCCAAAGTGGCACGGAGCAGAATCAGCGTGATGGGCAGAGTGCCACGTTGTCTTGTCTGCCGCCTCAAGTATATAAAGGCCTCACACTTAGATATTATGTCATTATTCATATAACTTCGACCAGCAGAGGTAAGAACGAAGGAAAACCTTTGGAAATCATCCGATTACTCCGCTAAACGCCGTCCAAATCTAAATCAACTCCGGGTAGTGAAGTATAAGGCTGCAGAGAGCATCGCTACGGAGTTATTTTCGTAAAATACGCCCGGCGAATCGTCGTCCCGTCGAGCCTAAGTTGGTGGAATTATTTCAAACTAGTGTCAATACGATCACTTGCCTAAAGTAAGTATTTCTCTCTTCTAGATTCTCGATAAATTATGAGTTTTTGATCGTCTTTCTATAAGTTTAAGTATAGTCAGTATATATATATNGAGGATTCCGATGTTGAGTCGGAGGCGAACGATGGTGGAGACTCAGACCCCGTGGCCTAAACTGGATGCTGGGCTAGGATTTTGGGCAGTGTTGACCATGAATGGTGACCACGAGTCGTGGTCACCCACTACGATTCGTGGTGTCCTCCATGGGAACCCAGGGTGAAATTTTGGAAGTGTACCAAAGGACTTAGGCCACGAGTTGTGGCACCTCATGACGAGTCATTGGGTTCCTCATTGGGACCCTCTAGCAGTTATTTTTCTATGAATTAGTAAGGGCTTTCTCATAAATTCCTAAGATCCTAAGGCCTAAACTACGACGTTTTGGGTTATGAATAGGGGAAATTTAAAGGGGTTAAGTTCAGTTTTCACTTCATTCATTCATGCGTGCAAGGTAGGGAAATTGAAGGAGTGATTCAAGCTTAGCATTCATCAATTCATTGCAATTTCTTCTTGGGTTATCAAGAGAGGTTAAGAACTAGTTACTCCCAAGTATGTAAGGCTATCAATGGGTGATTTCTTCCACACCTATGACCTTCCTCATTAGGGGATTTTTTTAATTGATTCTTTTATCACACTGTGATATTTTACATCCTTGAATGGCCCCATTCGAGAACAATTGGCTGCTGACAAAAGTATTAACGACTGACATTCCTTATTTCTATTCAACAACATATGAATAGTTCCTCTACATATTTACTTAAAATTCATTAAAAACTCATGGGTTTTTGTAATCGATTTACATAAAATCGAATTGTTTGATTATGATTTTTGTGATTTTAAAATCTTATCATAATATATAGATTTGTGATCAGCTTTTGTGATTTAAATTGAGTATTATATTGTCGATTTTGATTTCTATGTAATTAAGCCTAATTATGCATGCCCCCTGATGAATCGATTTATAATCTACCTTCCCAATGATGAGATTTACAAGCCCAACATGAAGTATGATTAAATTCACGAAAATTTTATACTACCTATTATGATTTTATGAATTTCAAGCTATATATATAAGATTTACGAGCATGTATGAGCCTTATGAATCATGAATTATGTTTGGCCGACTCACGGGCCTTATGTCATGGCTAGTTCATGTATGTACAAGTATGTTTATGATTTCATGATTTAACTAGCCCATGAATTCATGCATGTTATAATATGAGCACTATATACGTTTTGGGAGTGGTATCGAACACCGAGTAGGTTGGGGGCCTAGGTTCTGCCCCAGATGTCATAGTTGTGGTAACTTTGTTCAATTGCCGATAATCAATGCACATAAAAAGTGAACCATCCTTCTTTCGGATAAACAGAACTGGTGCACCCCACGGGAATTTGCTCGGTCTGATGAAACCCTTGTCCAGGAGGTACTTCAACTCCTCCTTCACTCCTTTAGCTCATATAGATCTATTCTATAAGGAGGAATAGATATATGCTGCATATCCGGAAGAAGTTCAATACCAAAATCAATCTCCCGCTCAGGAGGAACTCCCGGTAAATAATATGGATACTCGCACACAATGGGAACTGATCGGATAGTCGGGGTCTCAAACATAGCATCCTTAAACCTAACTAGGTGATACATAAAACCTTTAGAGATCCTCTTTATGACCCTTAAGGTAGGAAATGAAATGACCTACAGGCATAGCCAAACTACCCTTCCACTAAAGGACTGGCTCACCGATAAATTGGAATTCTACTGCACGGGTTCTACAATTTACTAAAGCATAACATGAATGTAGCCAATCCATTCCAAAGATAACATCAAAATCTATCATGGTTAACTCTACTAAATCTTCTAAGGTGACTTTCTGAAGGACTATATAGGACAATTTCTATATACTCGTTGAGCTATAACTGAATCACTGACTGGAGTAGAGACTGAGAAGGGTTTTGATAGGATTTGGAGACTAACTCCGAAACTACTAGCAATATAGGGCTTCAAAAAAGACAAAGTAGCTCCTGGGTCTTACAATGCATAAACATCAAAGTGGAATACTCATAACATAACGGTGACCACATCTGAAGAAGTCTCCTGCTCCCATCGAGGTGCAAGGGCATAGAACCTGTTATGACGTTGGCCGCCAGCTAAACTAGTAGAAGCACCCTGTTGGAAGGGACGTGCTGCCGGAACTGCTGAACTAACAACTGGGATATGGGCTCCACCGTCATCTGGTCTAGCTGAAGGACAATCCTTGAGTCTGTGACTGGGTTTTCCATACCTAAAACAAGCATTTGAGCCAACTAAACACCTCCTTAGGTGCTTCTTGCCACACTTCGTACAGGCTGGAAAAGTGCGATCTCCTGTAATGCTTCCCTGGCCTCTCGATCCTGACGATCTACCCCTCTGATCACGTCTGGATTGAGATGGGACACTAGCTGTTAATGGTTGTGGGGATAATGACCTTTGCTGGAATTGAGGGCGGTGACCGCCACCGGATCTCTGCTGAGTGAACCTAACACTGTCCATCCTAGCCCTCTTGGCCTCTTTCTCTCTCTCTCTCTTAAATTCATCGCCTCCATCTACTGGGCTTACAAGACTATCCAGGGAAAATAAATATCCTGATGAAGCATGGAGATCCTACAATCCTTGTCCAGGTAGTCCGCCACTCCATGCACAAACTTGCTCACCCGAGCTCTCTGGTCAGCCACTAGCTCTGGTGCATACTTAGACAAACAAGTGAATTTCAAAACATACTCCTGTACCATCATGTTACCCTACTTCAGGTTCACAAACTCTGCTTCTTTAACCTACATCATCTAACGAGGGAAGAAGTGCTCTAGAAATACAACATCAAACTACTCCCAACCTATAGGGCCTACTCTAGCTACCCTACTATCCTTCCATTGCTTAAACTAGATGTGCACAACACCTTTTAACTGATACGAGGCTAAATCGGCGCACTCCTCTCCAGTCACCCCCATGATCTGGGTGATCTTCAGAATCTCACCAATAAACTCATGTGGATCCTTGTCCTCTATCGATTCAACGAAGTCGGGAGGGTTCATCCTCAGAAAATCCCTAACTCTTGCCGCCACTGCATTCCCATTCTGAGGGACATGCGCTACCGCCTGCTGATTCACTTAGGCGGTCAAGGCCTGGCCTAACATCTGAATGGCTACCCTGAACTCTGCATGGGCAATTTCCATTTTCGTGGTCATTTCCATTTCCATTTCTTATTCCGTTAACTCTGCGGGGAGGCATGATTCTGCAAAAACGTATAGCGCGAGTTAGAAGGATAGAGATACATTTCATCGCATGACATAGATCATGAAAGAAGGAAATATTTCCTAAACATCTCGTAGCCTCTTCTTCATAAGTGTGGCGCTCTTCACACCCATGAAAAAGACTCTACTTAATGCGTCTTTCAGACACCCTAGGTCACTTCAAAACCTAATGCTCTAATACCAAGTTTGTCATGACCCGAGCTAGGACCCAGATCGAGACACGGGATGAGAAACCCCGAGAGGCTCCAAGTCAACCCATGGCATGAACATAACGTCTAAGCTCAACATAATAAAGTGGAAGTTCAACACAAATAATAACGGAAGTCTACATATAAATAAAACTAGAATAGATTCATTCATGACAAGTTGATTTCTACATAATGTCTGAAAGCCTCTAACATATCTGATGAGTTGATGGGACAACATCCCTAACTAACTTGACAAATCTGAACCTGAAAGAACATAACAACTACAGATATTGAATTTCCTCGAAGGATGAGGACTCACTAATGCTAGCTGGACAGGACTGAAAGGGAAGCAGGACTAAAGATGCGGCTGAGACTGATCCCTCGAATCTGTATCATTAAATGATACAACATAAAATATGCGGTCAGTACTTGGAATGTACCGAGTATACAAGGTAAGTAAAATGGATAGTTAAAATACATAAGAGTTCATAAGAGTAGGCTAGCATGATCATAATGTAAATATCATGATGTAAACATAAGAGCTTAAGGTTTTCAAACCATTCGTAATCCAATCATAATCATAGTGATGAGACAAAAATTTATAAAACATAACTTGAGCCAAAGTAACATAACATAGCCATGCATAAATCATGAGGAACAATGGGAGATTCTTATAACCAACATACCCTATATGAGCACACATGGAGCCCGACCTGTAAACCCCTAGTTGGGAGGGTGTTCGTACCTTGCCAAGGGTAGAACCATGAAAATAGGCGTGATATCACTCATGAAAGGCTCATTCGGACAAAAAGGGACAGTCTCAAGGGAGGTCCCATCATGGCTATGTTGGCGCATTGTTTTGAGACTCGGGGTATGCTTGGACCTTGGGTCTACTCGGTGTTAAAGGCTAATCCTAAAACATATATAGTGCTCATATATTAATAGGAAAAACATACATGAGATTCATGATCTAGTTAAATCATAATAATCATAATCATGCTTGAAATAAGTGAACTAGCCATGAAATAATGTCCGTGAGTCGGCCATAATCATAGATCCATAACTCATGAAATTCATGCATACTTGTAAAACATGTATATACTTGATATTTTATAAACCCCTGATAAGTACTTGAGAGAAATCATATCATAGTTGTGCTAATTTAGATCAAGATCATAATGAAATCATAACTTCACTTTTCATAAAACATACATAAGTGGGCATAATTCGATTTAAATTCGAATCTATAAATTTATATTCAAAATAGTCATAACATCTTCCCATAGATCATAAAACATAATTTAATACATGAAAGGGATTGACCCATCGATAGATCATGGAGAATTTCATAGGAATTGGCATAAACCTCATAGATCATGAAACTTGAATCTAGAATTTTTAGTCCATGGAAATTTAGAAGAGTTTTGAGCATTAGAATGAAAGGAACTCTCATTCATAGCCTCACATACCTTGGTAAGTTGATTTTACTCTCTCCCTTGAAGACCCAAATTAAATTGAAGAAGAATTGATGAATTTTAGCCTTGATCACCCCTAAGAACCTTCTAGTCCTGCATGCATGGAATGATAAGGCTTAGGATAGGTTTAACTCTCTTAAATCCCTATTACTAAGCTTAAAATGTCATAGATTAGGCCTTAGGAACTTAGGAATTATAAAAAATCCCTTAATAAATTCGTAGGAAAAACATACTACCAGACCCAACAAGGGACTGGACAACTCATCGCTTGGACCACGACTCGTGGTCACCCATCGTTTCCTTCACTGCAACCAATCTTCATTGGTCACCACGAGGCACACCACGGCTCGTGGTGACACCTGTTAGGGACACTGCTAAAAAAATTCAACCTTTAACCAACTGCTGACCACGACCCACTCGACGAATCGTGATGTTGACCACGACTCGTGGTGACTAGTCGTTAGGTACACTGTCCATGTACTTTAATCTTTCAGTCAACCCTTGACCACAGACCACACAATGAGTCATAGTGCTGTCCACGACTTGTGGTCACTTCACAACTAAAAAAATCTCGACCATGTCCAACCTCATCCCCATGACTCATCTAACGAGTCATTTCCCTGACCATGACTCGTTACTTCCCTCGTTGTCACCCCTTGACCATGAGTTCCTGCCAATCATTATTTCCCCTCACAAGTCACTCCATGACTCATGGGACACTTCATCGGTCATTGGACGACTCGTCCTGAGACTTGGTACAAAAAATCCTATTTTCTCTGTTCCAACTCCCGGGTCTGATCTTAGGGTTTTCTGGGTATTACACCAGTGGCGGAGCTAGGCTTTTCCTCTAGGAAATATGGAGCCCCTGCCCGAGCATATAGTAGGCTGATAAGCACTGGATAAGGCATAGAAAGGCCTTGATGCTGCGCCTTTCTTTTCATTTATATGACGACCACTTCACCGTAGTTGATGGGCACTTCGGACATGATGTAAGCAATTAAGATGGTGGCCTCAATGTGTATCCGCTAATCATTTTTGGAGGGCATGAGGTGGCAACAGACATACTCTAGCCACAGTTTGGCTTTGAATTTGAGGTCTTGGCATGCAATTTCTCCTCCCTTAGTAGCTCAAAGAGGTCAACCATTTGCAATAATTTGGACCATCCACTGCAGTTGATTATACTTATCAGCCACTCTTGCTACAAACTCAGTTCCTGGGTCAATTTTATTTTCCCAATAAATAGAATTGTTAGCATCTAGGGTGATATCCACTTCTACTCTCTGAACCATGACTGGTTGAAGACAAGGGACTCATCCATTTTTTGTTTGTGTTTCATAGAATCTTTCCTTGCTTGATACAAGGCATAAAATTCCACTACCAAGTTAAGGAAGAACTTGGGTAAAGCATTTGTGCAGGTATGCCAGTGCCTCTCATCGAATTGCTTGTTGATGTTGGGGAAATCATCCCCCAGCCCTGCTAAATCAAATCTCTTCTTCGGGGTAAGGGATCTTCCATGAAACTTGAGGTAGTACTCCTTCATGTTTGGCACACAAAATCTCATAGCATCACGGATGTTGATTAAGATTAGCGACTCAATGGACTTATCCTTCCCTTTGCTCTTGGAAGAGGTTGAGGTCTTCCCTTTGTCAGTTCACTTGGATGAAGTCATTTCCTGCAAGATTATGTGAGTGTCATACACAAACCAACATTTTTTATTTTTCATGAATAAAGTAAAAGAAAACAACTATGCTAAGCTAAGAGATAAAAGAAAAAGAGATTGGATATCCAACAAAAATGGAACACAATTTTCTAATTGCCGAAGGCACCTGCGCCAGACCTGCATTTCGCAGGTTGAGACCCGCGGTTCATATATTTGTCACAGGTACAAAGCGAAACTTAGGAAAATTTGTTGTCCACCTATGTTGCACCTGGGTTTTGCGGGTTGCAATCCGAGGTTCATAGGTGCAACACAGGATATGGTAGTGTATCTGAAGATCTACCCCTTCACCTACATTGCAAACTGTGTTTCGCAAATAGCAATTCGCGACCCACAATTGCCTAGCAGTGGCTAACATCAAATTTTATGCTTTGTTTCACAAGTATGAAGACAATCACTATCTATCAGGTACTCAGACTTTCCTGAGAGATTTATCAACAATATCAACACAATTTCAACCATTTGGACCACTCAACGACTTTCCTTAAGATGGATGTTACCCCGTCTATCATCGAAAAACATCGAGTGACCACTTTAACCCATATTCACAAAGCAACTTCACATTTCACACTATTCACCCATCTTATCACATTTCTATCTACATTTAAGCACAACCTATCTAGGAAAAGATGACGATATCCCCTTAAAAAAGACATCAACCTATCGATCATGGGGAAAAATCATGCATCTAAAGAAAGTGGGTTACTCAAATTTTACCACCAACTAAAATTTCAAAACATAAGAGCATATGCAAGAGGAATATCATCATAAAACAATATTCCCTACCTAATTAATTTTACAATTTCAAGCTTTCCTGCAACACCGATACACATCAATTTCATTATGAATAAGAAGAACAAGTAATGGGAAGTGGGGGAAGACATTGGTCATGGAAAATCAAGGGCATCATGCTTTCTTGTCTACATATACCATGAAAACTCAAGAATTAGAGATGAAAATCAAGAATACATACCAAATGGAATGAGTGGTAAAGAGAAATGAAAACTTGAAAAATTTTCTTCAATGTGGCCGACCCTAACCCTTTTTCTTATTTATGGTGTTTGGAATGAGAAGTGATGGTGGAAAATGGTGGAGAAGTGGTGGGTTTTATAAGAATTGAGGAGGTGAAGGGATTGGTAGGTTTTACAGTTTAATTAAATGGAAGAATGTCGAAAGTTGAAGTGGTACTTGGGAAGTAGAGAAGATAGGGAAATGGTGTAGAAAAATGGGAATTTTTAGAAGTGGGAAGGAGTTTAACGACCTGGCTCGGCCATGCATTGGGTTTGGTCAATGGGCCGGTCAACATTTTAAAGAACATTCATACCTGACCTGCACCAAGACATGTAGCCATAGAACTGCACTTGTGAAATGATGATCAAAATGTAGGTTTCCTCATTTTTCCCAGTTCACTGTTATGCATCTGCGACAGACCTGCATTCCATGGATTTGTACCTGCCTTTCGCAGGTCTCAAGCAGATTTTTTACAATCTTTGCCAGGTATTCTATTTTGAAACTGCTGAAGACCTACATTTCGCAGATCCTCATGCTCCATTTTGTAGGTGAGACGTAGCCAGGCTCGAATATTGCCAGTCTACTAGTTCGGAGTCGCGCCTGGCCTTCGTTCTGCGGGTTTGCAACTATATTTTGCCGGTCTTAAGCATCTTCAATCCCCTGTTTTCTTCCACTTAGTTTTCAATCCAATCCATCCTACAAAAAAAGAAACAAAATAAGTGAAATGCAAATGAATTTAAAGACACTTGGGTTGCCTCCCAAGAAGCGCTTGATTTAATGTCGCGGCACGACAATTTCCTCTTATGCTAAGGCTCATCAAAGTAGGTGACTTCAATCAAATCTATTTCCTCGACAACACCCAAATATTTCATAACACGTTGCCCATTGACCTTAAACTTGAGTCTATCTTCCCCTTCAAGCTCAATAGCTCCATTTGCAAAGACTTTAGACACCTTAAAGGGATCAGACGACTTGGATTTCAACTTTCTTGGAAATAATCACAACATAGAATTGAATAATAGTACCCAATCACCAGAAGTAAACTCTCTCTTCAAAATTTTTTGATCATGGAAGTATTTCATTCGGGCTTTATATATGGAGGCATTCTCATAAGCCTTTATCTAAAATTCATCTATTTCATTAAAGTTCCCAACTCTTGTGAGAACAACCCTTCCCCAATCATGATTTAAACTTTGCAAGGCCCACATTGCTTTGTGTTCTAGCTCTATCGATAGATGACAAGCTTTGCCAAATACCATCTAGTAAAGGGACATGCCTATGGGTGTTGGGCATCATCTAGCTTCCTAGCCTAATTGGTTTTGTTGGCATTCAACTATTTTTGTCAAAATAACTTTGATTTCCTTATTAGATATCTCCGTTTGGCTACTTATATGAGGGTGATATGGTATGGCTACTTTGTGCTTCACTCCGTACTTCGCGAGCAATGCTCCAAACAACCTGTTACAAAAGTGTGACTCGCCATCACTAATTATGGCACGCGGAGTGCCAAGCCTTGAGAAAATTTGTTTCTTCAAGAAATGGGTTACGCTACTTCCTTATTTTTTTTGGTAAAGCCACTGCCTCAACCCACTTGGACATATAATCAATAGCTACAAGAATGTAAGTATTCCAATATGAGCTTATAAAAGGTCCCATGAAGTCTTTTCCCCAATCATCAAACAACTCTACCTCCAAGATCGGTGTCAAAGGAACCTCATGACTCCTGGAGATACCACAAGAATGCTGACATTGATCAACATTGCTTGACAACATCATGAGCTTCGTGATGGAGAGTGGGCCAATATAATGCACATTGCAACACTTTGGCTACCGTCTTTACACTTCCATAATGGCCTCCAACAGATGAAGTGACATTCCTTAAGGATAGGTATCATTTCTACTTCTGGGACACAATGAAAAATCACACAATCAACACATATGCGAAAAAGATATGGTTCATCCCAATAAATCTTGCAGACATTATACATGAACTTTTTCTTTTGTTGGAAACTTAGACCATCAGGCATTATGTTGCTAGACAAAAAGATGGAAAAGTCAGCAAACCAAGGTACTAAATCATGAAAAGTAGACATAATGTATTCATCCATAAAGGAATCATCTATATCATTGTCCCCAACTAGCCTACCATCTTACTTTGATCGAGATAGGTGATCGGTATCCTGATTTTCACATCTTCTCCTATCCTTGAACTCGAAGTCAAACACTTGTAACCAAAGCATCCATCTGATGAGTCTAGGCTTTGCATCCTTCTTTTTCATGAGGTATCATAGTGTTGCATGATCAGTGTGCACTACAACTTTATTTCCCAACAAATATGATTGAAATTTCTCAAAGGCAAATACTACCGCAAGAAACTCTTGCTCTGTCATAGTGTAGGAAGATTGGGCATCATTCAAGTCCTTACTAGCATAGTATATAAGATGAAATATCTTTTCTGTCCTTTGCCCGAGCACCGCCCCTAAGGAAACACAACTTGCATCACACATTATTTCTAATGGCTTAGACCAATCTAGTGCGATGATGATAGTTGTTGATGTAGGATTCTCCTTCAAATCCAGGAATGCCTTTATGCATGCATTTTCAAAGTGTAACTTGGCATCCTTCTCTAACAATCGAAACAAAGAGTGAGCCAATTTGGAAAAATCCTTGATAAACCGGCGATAAAAGTCTACATGACCCAAGAAACTTTGTATGCCTTTCACAGTCTTTGGAGGAGGTAGATGAGAGATGACTTCAATCTTTGTTTGGTCCACTTCTATGCCCTTTTTAGAAATTTTATGCCCTAAGACAATGCGTTCCTTCACCATGAAATGTCACTTTTCCCAGTTAAGAACCAAATTTGTTTCTTCACAACTTTTCAACATATCATTCAACTGAATGAAGTAATCATCGAACGAATTTCCCAAAATGAAAAAATCATCTATGAAAACTCCTATGGTATCCTCCACCATGTTTGAGAAAATTGTTATCATGCATGTTTGGAATGTAGCTGGAGCATTACAAAACCCAAAGGGCATCCTCTTGAATGCAAATGTCCTATAGGGGCATGTGAAGGTTGTCTTCTCTTAGCCTTTTGGGGCGATGGAAATTTGATTATACCCTGAATTTCCATCCAAAAAATAGTAATATTCTTTTCCAGCTACTCGGTCTAACATTTGATCAGTAAATGGGACCAGAAAGTGATCCTTCTTGGTCCATGAGTTCAGCTTCCTATAATCCATGCAAACTCTCCATCCTATGACCGGCTGCATAACTATCAATTCTTCCTTCTCATTTGGAATCATGGTAATCCCTTCCTTTTTGGGAACACATTGGACAAGACTTACCCAATTTATATCAGCTATTGGATATACAACCCCCCCCCATCCAACCATTTGATGATTTCTTTCATAACCATTTCTTGCATAGGTAGGTTCAAACGTCCTTGACGTTCCACCGAGGGGTTACAATCTTTTTGAAGGTTGATATTATGAGTAAAAATGCTTGGGGGAATGCCTATTATATTAGGTATAGTCTACCTAATTGATCGAATATGCTTCTTTAAGACTACCAGAAGAGCGTCTACTTGCTGCTCGATTAGCTTATACGAGATGATCACCGGTAAAGTTTTGTTTAGACCCAGATATGCATACTTCAAATGTGAGGCTAGCGCTTTGAGCTCTAGCACCAGAGGTTCAAGAATTGATGGTTGTGATAGAGGAGTTTTCCAATTCTTAAGATCAATGGCAAGCTTCTTTTAACCTTTCACGACTTTCAACAATGTTATTCAAGCGAATGCCTTCTAGTGACTCTTTGAACAATATCTTCTCAATATTTTGCTCCATGTCTTCCTCGTCAATGTTTCTTTGACTTAGAGTGACATTATTCATGAGCGACTCCTTTTCTTTCACACTCATCTCCGATCTCATTTGAGAAGTTAAATGGTTCATCCTATTCTCCAGGTGCCTAATGGAGACATCATGCTCTTTCACTGTTTGAGTGAGCTCCAAAAGATCACCTTTCAATTCTCGGATCCCCAAATAAGTGGAAACTACCTTTTCCATTACCCTTTTAAGCATGCCTTTGATTCTCGAATGTGTGATCTTCTCACTCTCCCAACATCTCAACTAGGCTGCAATTTCATATTTCCAACCTTGATTCTCAGCACGGGAATGTCGTAAGCCTTGGAATGCGCCTTGACAAAATAGATGAGAACCCCTCATACACATTGCTAATATCCCAATCTGAGTCATAATTTTTAATCTGAGTCATAATTTTCACCAACATTACATCTCTTTCCTCCTCTTTTTTTTCATATTTAATTCATCCATTGAGCAGAGTTTATACATGAAGATGCTTCGATATCTATTAGTATCCATGTGAGATAGCTCATTTTGACGCACCTAAACAACAAGCAAACTAAAAAAAGTGAAAACAACACAAGATGAAACAAAAAAAAATTAAATTTCTTAACAATTAATGGAAATCATATTAAACTCCCGAACAACGACACCATTTTATCAATTCACGCCCAATACAACTCTCCTTTTCACAGGAGGTGGTAGTGGTCGTTGTCAACAAATAAATTCCCAACATGTGTTAGGATAGAATCCACAAAGAGTTGGAATAGATCAACCAAGAGTCGTAGAGTAAATCAATTTGGCATGCATCATTGCTTATATTATAAAAGGGGACAATTGGGGGGAAAGAGTAAGCTATAGAATTCTAATGTCAAATTAAAAACAAAGCAAGTGGAATTTTGTAAGAAATGAGAATGAACTAAGGATTGCTTTTGATAGGAGAATCGATTGGATTAGGGTTAATTAACTAGTCTCAAATATTAATTACAACATGAATAGCGATGGCAAAGACTACACCCGATGTTTCTCAATCACATTGGTAAATTTTCCTTGGGTTTTCTCAAATCCCAAGGTCAATGCTATAAATCATCCACCAAAAGCTTGAGGAAGAGCTGAACTATCTCTAGCATCAACCCTTTAATGGGTGATGGAAATGGGTCTTGACTATCTCTAGCTCAATACCACATATCCCAAATTCTCACTAATGCTTCCTCACCAATATATTACTTCTCTCTCTCAAGAAAAAGCAAGATAACAAAAGTAAATTAATGTTTGAAATCATTAATTATATCATTCAAACTTAGAGGAAACACTAGATTCATGATTTTTAATTAAAAATAAGACTAAATTAGTAACACCCAATCCATTCTAAACCCGCACACACCCCTAACAATAAAATTAGCTACTCATATATGGAGCTAATGAAGAAATACCCATGCGTTATTCACTAACATTCATCATATTTGAATAGAAATTTAAGCTCATAAATATGCAACAATGGTGGTTTTAGCTCAAGAATAGTAAAAAATAGGAAGAAGAACAATGTACTTTTCTACTTCTCTCTACAATTCTTCTTAGCTAAGATCTAGAAGTTATGACAAATATGAGTACATTTAGGATAATTCTACATATTATCTTTTTGTACAGCTTTCTCAAATTCCCTTGGAAGATTCCATATTGAATTTGTGCCAGAGTTGAACAATTTTACCCAATCAGCATTCTAGCCACTTGCGCGACACCTGCATTTTGTTGGTTCCCATCCGCGGTTCGTAGGTCTCTCGTAGGTCTTCAGAAAACTTGCTGGACTCCATATGTCTTTGCACCAGCATTTCATAGGTTTCCTTCAGATCAAGACCAGTGCTATTCTTCGTTGTACCTGTATTTCGCAAGTGCCAATGTGCGGATCGCAGATTCTTGCATCTAGCAGGCTCATTCTTTGTTCAATTCCTTTACTTTTCATGTCTCAATCCAATACCTGAAAAATCAAAGGGAAAAGGCAAAAACCTTCCTAATTGATGCGAAAATCATGCAAAATCTCATGTTAAAGGGTCTAATGAGTTGGTAAATTACCAACTCATCAGTACTCAATAACTGGTTAGATCTCATGAGCACTTTCAACTAACCTTTATCAATAATTTCAAATTAATTCTTCTCCTAACGCAACTCAAGTTATTCAATGAAAATTAATTTCAAGGCTTTGTTGTTCTTCTCTTTTCCTAATCTCTACTTCTCAAGATACAAGCCAGAAGAGAATATGGGCTAATCCTAATGTTGTGCACCATTAAGAAATAATTAACATGAAGAAAAATATAATACAAGCATCCATATTGGTTTAAAATCACGTTGTGTTAATCCTAATTTTTTATTTCATCATAGTTCCCAAAATCCTAATTGTAGAGGTTTTAGCTACTCATAATTGTTAGCAAGAACTTAGAAATCATGGAAGAAATCATAATAAATAACATATAATATTGAAGGAATAAAACCTATGATTCAATCTTGACAATCTCATCTACGAACCCATGTGGGTCCTCATCTACCTTGGACCCAAGGAACTCTGGTTGGTTCATCCTCAAGAAGTCTTTGACTCGACCTGCCACTATGTTACTATTCTGCGGAACATGCGCAACAGCCTGCTGATCGACCGGAGCGGTCAAAGGCTTGCATAAGCATCTGAATAGCATCCTAGAAACTCAGCATGGGTAGCTGACTCCGGTGCCTGGGGCTCCTGAATGATGGGGCATGCTGATGCCCATGACCATTGCCATCCTTGTGGCCTTCACCATCTCCATTCCTCCTTCGGTTAATTCTTCTAGGAGCCATAATTCTGCAATCATGAATAGCCCAAATTAGAAGGGTAGAAAGACTTTTCATCGCATCACATAGATTATAAAAAAAGGGAACATTTCCTAAACATCTCGTAGCCTCTTCTCCATAAGTTTGGCGTGCTTCACACCCATAAAAAAGACTATACTCAATGCCGCTTTCAAACACCCTAGGATGCATCAAACCGATGGCTCTGATACCAAGTTTGTCATGACCTAAACATAGACCCGGATCACAACACGGGACAAGGAACCCCGAGAGGCCTCAAGTCGACCCATGGCATAAACATACATGTAATTCAATCAAAGAATCGAATAATCAATGATACAAACACAGCGGAAGTCTGACTAGGATATAACATGAGAATATGAAATCCGAAGCTGAAAACATACATATATCTGAATAGCCTCTAAACATGACGAGTTGATGGGACAAGACCCCAACTAACTCAACAACCTAAAACTAAAATACATAAAGAAAAGCTGAATAGTCTAGTCCTCAGAAGATGAGGACTCACAAAAAAAACAACATTAACTCTGACAAGCTGACTAAGAGCGAGGCTGAAGCTGAGAACCGGGTCCTGTATCATGAAATGATACAACATAGAAAACATGTGGTCAGTACGTGGAATGTACCGAGTATGCAAGGTAAGTAAAACCGCTGAAGTAAGTAAAATCATTTAAGAGCAATGCACTAATTAAACATAAACATCAGTAAACTGAGAGCAGGGCTTGCATGCATTCTTCTGAAATCACGATCTCTTCATAACAAGACATAACATAACTTCATAATATCATAACTGAATCGATTGACTCAAAGCTGTATTCTGACATTTACAAGTAAAAGATGAACATTGAGTCAAACATGCTGTAGAATATGCATTTACATAAATCTCTTAAGTAATGAATATGCATATATGAAATCATGAGGAACAATGGGAGACTCGTATTTTAACCGACATACCACGATAGATCGTACACGGTCCCGACTATTACACTCAAGTGGGCAGAGCTGTCCAAAACCTTGTCAGGGCTAAGGACGCTACCATGATATCAATATCAAGCTGAAGGCCCATTCGGGCAAGGGAAGCTCACAAGAGAGGTCCCAAATCATATAATATTATAAACCTACGTTGGCGCGTAGTTCTGAGGCATACGCTGATCGACCCATAGCCTACTCGGTGCTAGACCATACTCCTAAAAATATGCATATTCTCTACATCGTTTATAATGAAGCTCAACATCATCTATTGACGAAGCTCAATGATCAAATATATCTCAAATATGAAATCATGCATATGAGAAGCTTTTATTTCAAAACATACCACAAGCTGAAAGCATAAGGGGGAGCCTTTTCTCCAAAACCATGTGGTAAGTTATGCATAGGAAGACTTAACTCAAAACATGCCACAAGCTAAGAATATAAAATTGGGAGTCTTCACTCCAAAATAATGGGGTAAGCTTAATTAGGGAAAATCATCATTTCATACTTAACTTGTGGGCATTGCCCAAAGCTTTATCATACTTAGAAATACTCAATTCTCATCGAAAATATAATTGTATTCATGGGTAGCTTCAAATCATGCTTTTCATCATAATATCTCATCATTATCACACGTACATCACAAATCTCACTTTTCATAAACATCTCATTAATGGTCTTTAAAATTCATAAGACCAGAAACAAATTTTTTAATTGAAATCATTATGAAAATTTCCCATGCTTCATAATTCGATAATAGAATCATAATCAACTCATACCCATGTGTAGAAATAGATAATTCATGCATTTTTTTAAAAAAACCCATAGATAAACCATGGAATTTCTTATTTTTTAGAGAGGGATTGGGCATGGGTGTGGAAGAAACCACCCATTCCTTACCCTACATACCTGTTGGAGGCTGAATCTTACTCTCCCTTGAATACCCAAAAGAAAATTGAAGGAGAAAGACTTGAATCACCCTTGATCACCTCTCTATCACTCTTCTATTCTTTTGCATGCATGAATGAAGACTTTAGGATAGTTTCCTCCTCTTAAACCCACCTTTCATAGCTTAAAATAACGTAGTTTAGGACCCCAGAGCATAGGAATTATGAAAAGACCCTTACTTAAATCGCAGGGTATTGCTGACTGCTAGTCCCCACGAAGGACTGGACGACCTGTCCCTAGATGCCACGACTCGTGGCCACAAACCGTCAAGTCCACTACCAAATTCCATTAGGGGACCCCACAAATTGTGGTGACTGACCACGACTCGTGGTCTCCACCCGTGATCCCCATTGCCCATGATTTCTTAGCCAAATCTCCAGTCTAGACCACGAGTGACTCCACGAGTCATGTGGCATGACCACGACTCGTGGTCATGCCCGTAGTGACCCCCCAAGACCACACTCCTCTTTTCTTGACCATGAGTCACCCCACGACTCATGGTCCCTCCTCATGGGTCACCTAACGAACAGTTCTGTGATCTGGTGCAGAATTTCAGTTTTTCTCTGTTTCAACTCCGGGGTCTGATCTATGGGCTTCCTGGGTATAACTGACTTTTGGCGACTTTGAGCTATTTTCAACTTGTTTCCTATGAGATGAAATTTCTCCATGGCCTCATATATTGAATCTGGTCCTATCATCGCAGCTTCACCGACTTCAAACCAACCAATTGGCGATCTACATCTCCGCCTATAAAGAGCCTCAAACAGAGCCATCTGAATGCTGGAATGGTAGCGTTTATTGGATCCAAACACAATAAGAGGAAAGTTGTCATCCCAACTACCCTTGAAGTCAATCACACATGCTCTCAACATATCCTCAAGATCTAAATTGTCCGCTCCGCTTGACCATCCGTTTGCGGGTGAAATGTTGTACTGAGCTTAACTTGAATACCCAGTCCATATTGAAACAACCTCCAAAACTGAGAGGTAAATTGGGTACCTTTGTCTGATATGATGGACAAGGGCACTCCATGCAACTGAACTAGCTCTCGGATGTATAGTTTGGCATAATACTCCATTGAATCCGTGGTTTTGACCTGTAGAAAATGAGCGACTTTGGTCAACCTGTCCACGACCACCCAAATGGAGTCATACTGCTGACGAGTGCAAGGAAACCATGTGATGAAGTCCATGTTGATTTCGTCCACTTCCAAATGGGGATACTGATATCCTGAAGCATACCTCCCGGTCTTTGGTGCTCAACTTTCACTTGCTGACAGTTTGGATACTTGGCTACAAATTCTACAATGTCCTTCTTCATGCCACTCCACCAATAGACTTCCCCTAGGTCACGGTACATCTTGGTGGCACCTGGATGTATTGAATACCAGGAACCGTGAGCCTCATGCAACATTCGATTTCTCAAGTCATCAACATTCGGAACACACAAGAGACCCTGATATCGAAGCACACCATCTCCCCCTTTGGAGAAGAATTCTACCTTCTGATTCTGAATGACTTCCTTTAACATTATCAAAATAGGGTCCTCGTCCTGCCTAGCTTTTACATCAGTCACCAAGCATGATACTGATCCGTTCTGGACTATAACACCGCATCAGTCGAGTTGACCAAACAAACACCCAACCTTGCAAGCCGATGCACATCCTTCACCAGCTCTTTTCTTCCCTCATCCACATGGGACACACTCTCCATAGAGATTCTACTAAGTGTGTCTACTACTACATTGGCCTTACTCGGATGGTAAAGGACACTCATATCATAATCCTTGAGTAACTCCAACCACCTCCTCTAGCGTAGATTTAGATCCTTCTGTGTAAAAATATATTGTAGTATTTTGTGGTCCATAAACACATCTACATAGACCCCGTACAAATAGTTTCTCCATATCTTCAAGGAAAATACCACCGCCGCCAATTCAAGATCATGGGTCGGGTAATTCCTTTCATGAACCTTCACCTGCCTGGAAGAGTATGCTATAACTTTACCATGCTGCATAAATACACAACCAAGGTCAATTCTAGGAGCATCACAATACACCACAAACCCATCGGTATCTCCGATAGAGTTAACACCGGTGCCGAGGTGAGTCGAGTCTTCAACTCCTGGAAGCTCCTCTCACATGAATTCGACTATTGGAATTTCACTTTGTTTTGGGTAAATTTAGTCAGTGGCGCTGCAATAGATGAAAATCCCTCAACAAATCTCTGATAATAACCAGCTAAGCCTAAGAAACTCCTGATATCAGAAGGATTCACCGGTCTAGGTCAATTCTTTACCGCTTCTATCTTTTGAGAGTCCACCTCTATACCCTCACTTGACACCACATGGCCTAAAAATGTCACTGAGTTCAACCAAAACTCGCACTTGCTGAATTTAGCATATAGTTAATGATCCTTGATAATTTGTAGCACCACCCTCAAATGAGCAGCATGCTCCTCCTCGCTCCATGAGTAGAACAAGATGTCGTCAAATAAACACGATCACGAACATATCCAAGTATGTCTTGAACACCCTGTTCATCAAATCCATAAAAGTTGTAGGAGCATTCTTTTGTCCAAAAGACATAACTACAAACTCATAATGACCATACCGCATCCTGAAGGTTGTCTTCGAGATATCACTCTCCCGAACCTGAGCTGATGGTACCCAGATCTGAGATTTATCTTTGAAAAGCATTTAGCACCCTAAAGCTGATTGAAAAAATTATAAATCCTAGGAAGAGGATACCTATTCTTGATGGTGACCTTGTTCAATTGCCGATAATCAACACATACGAAGAGAACCATCTTTTTTTCAGACAAAGAGAACTGATGCACCCCATGGGGATTTGCTCGCTTTCAAATGCTCCTTCAACTCCTTTAACTCAACTGGAGCCATTCTATAAGGAGGAATAGATATAGGTTGCGTATTGCGAAAAAGGTCAATACCAAAATCAATCTCCCGCTCCAGAGGGATTCCCGGTAAATTATCTGGGAAGACTTCTAGGTACTCGCATACTACTGGGACTGATTGGAAGTTGGGGTCTCGGATGTAGCATCATTAACCCTAACTAGATGGTACACGCAAACCCTTGGAGATCATCTTTTTGGCCTTAAGATAAGAAGAAGTGGAAATGACCTCTTGGAACTTGAACTACTCTTCCATTTTTAGTCTTGGCCCTTGAAAATATGAACTCTACTACTCGGGTTCTACAATTAGCGAGGCATAACATGAAAATAGACAATCCATCACGGATAACATCAAAGTCGGTCATGGCTAACTCTACTAGATGCATTGAGGTGTCTTTACGAAGGGCTGTGATGGGGCAACTTCTATACACCCGTCTAGCTACAATTGAATCACAAACTAGAGTAGGGCGAAAGAGGGTTCTAGAAAGATTTTGGGGCGACTCCGAAACTACCGACCCACATGGAGTGTCACAAATATAAGGTATCCCTGTATGCAACAAAGCATATACGTCGAGATAGGAAACTCGTAACATACCGGTGACTACATCCGTAGAGACCTCCTGCTCTGGTGAGATGCTAAGGCATAGAATCTGTTTGGCACCAACCGCCACGTGCTAGTAGATTCCCCTTATTTGGAGTTGGGCGTGCGAGGTGGATCTCTTTGAGGCCCCAGGAAGCTAGGTCTAGATCCTATCATGGACATGTCGTCTTTGCTTGGGTAATTTTGAGCATATTTTGGGCTTTACACACCGAAGCAAACACTTGTACCCGCCATCTTGACCCATGTGCTCGGCCACACCGCGCCAGAATCTTGGAATCACGGGCTGTGAACAGGCCTAGAGCTGATGCTCGTCCTCTCCCCAGGCATGCCTAGATGCAGGATGGCTTTTGCCCTCATGAAGCCCCGAAGATGCTAGGGATGAAGATCTTTGGTGAGGCCACTATCGGTGCCCACCACGGCCTCGGTTAGGAGAACCTATAGTTTTACATCACGGCCCTCTTGGCCTCTCTCTTCCTCGGATGCGTCCACCTCTATGCGCCCAGCGTAAGACTATCGTGGGAAATCCATATCCGGATGGAGCATGGGGTTTTTCAATCCTTGTCTAGATAGTCCGCACCCCATGAACAAACATGCTCACTGCGCCCTTTAATCAACCACAACTCTAGAGGCATACTTTGATAGACATGGTGATCTCTAGGGCATATTCACACGCATTATCTTTCCACTATTTAGGTTCACGAACTCGGCCACCTTCAAATCATTCATCTCATGAGGAAGAACCAATCTAGGAAAGTGACATGAAACTCCTCCCAAGCGATAGGGCACCGCTCAGCTTCCCTACTATCCTTCCACTGTTTAAACAAAATGTGTGCAACCCCCTTCCACTAATATGAGGCCAAATCTCATCAATAATCACATGTGGATCCTCGTCCACCCTTTAACCTAAGAAACTCAGTATAATCCTTAGAAATATCGACTCGTCTTTGTGTTGGATTCCCATTCTATGGGACATGTGCCACTACTGTTGGTTGACACAGGCGGTCAAGGCACATTGCTAGCATTTGAATGGATGCCACCAGAATTTAGCGTGGGATACGGCTGCCGGCGCATGGTGGCTCGTGGAGTAGTGGGGCTTGTTGGTATGTTGTCTCCATTGCCATCCTCATGGCCATTTCCATTCCCATTCATACCGTGAACTTTGCGAGGGCGCAATTCTACAATCGCGAATAGCATAGGTTAGAAGGATAGAGACATTTCATCGCACGACATAAATCATTAAAAGTAGACACATTTCCTAAACATCTCATAGTCTCTTTGTCATAAATGTGGCATGCTTCACACTCATTAAAAAGACTCTACTTAACATGGCTTTCAAACACCTAGGATACTTGAAAACTTAATGCTTTGATACCAAGTTCGTCACGGCCGGAACATAGCATCGGATTGAGACACGGGACAAGGAGCCCCTAGAGACTCCAAGTCGACCCATGGCATGAGCATACCTTTAACATAATCAAATAAAGTGGAATACTTAACATAATGAACATGAAGTAATTCTAATCATAACATAATCTCAAATCGGAATTTCACATAATACATAACAAGATTATTACTACGTATGATGCAAAGCCTCTATCATATCGATGGGTTGATGGGACAGCACCCCAACTAACTCGACAAGTTTGAAAACTAAAAATACAAAGATATCTAATAACAAATAGTCCTTGGGAGATGAGAATTCACCAATTGAGGCATTAAATCCGGCGGCTAGCGGCGAGTGAGTCTGAAGATCGGAGCCTATGTCATAAAATGATACAACATAGAGTATCTGGTTAGTAAGTGGAATGTACCAAGTATGCAAGGTAAGTAAAACCACTTAAATAAGTAAAATCATTTAAAACATGCGTAATATAAAACATAATCAAAGGAAGAATGCGAGAATAGAGCTTGCATGCTATTTTTGAAATCATGATGCGAACATAATTAAACATCAAAAGCTGAATCCAATGACCCAAAGCTGAAATCATATAATCATAAGTAAGCCCGAACCTTAGATTCAAACCTTCTTTTAGAACATATATATATCATGAATGATAAACATGCATAGCGAAATCATGAGGAATAATGGGAGACTCATCTCATATAGCAGACATTAGCATGATAAAGCTTACTTGGTCCCAACTATCACACTCAAGTGGGTAGAGTTGTCCAAAGCCTTTCAGGAGCTAAGGAATATACCATGATATCGATATCAAGCTCAAGGCCCATTCGGGGCAAGGGATAGCTGAGGGAGTCCCAAAGTATATATGTAAAAATACATTGGCACGTAGTTAGAGGCATAGGTTGGTGACCCTTAGCCTACTCTATAGTAGACACTACTCCCAAAACATGCATATGATCTCCATCATTTTTGGGAAGTGACCATCATATATTAGTCTGAATAATCATATACATATAAAGTCTAAAATCATATATGAGGGCTTTGGCTCAAATCATACCACGAGATGAACATAATTGGGATTCTTTACTCCAAAACCATGTGGTAAGCTAATTCATGAAAACATAAATCATACTTGAACATAAGGACTTGCCCAATACTTAAACATGCTTGAAAATTCTTAATTCACTTGAAAACATGTCACGAGACATGGGTAACTTGAAAACATGTTTTTCATCAATAATATCTCATCATACTTGAATATTCATCATAAATCTCAACTTTCATGAACTCTGATGGATGGGACATATTATTTAAATAGCTTGAGACATGATTTTTAATTAAAACATCATAAAACTTGCCCATAAATCATAATTCAATAATAGAAACATACGTAGATCATACCCATGGTAGAAACTTAGGAAATTCATGCATTGAGTTCCAAAACCCCTTAGGATCGGCATATAGATTTTCATGAATTAGAGAGGGTTGGACATGGGTGTGAACAAATTCACCCATTCATGACCTTACATAGCAAGATATGAATTTGATTACGCAATTTGATAACCTAAAGAGAATTAAGGAAGAACTTGTAGAAAATAACCTAAACTTGATGATCACCTTCTAAGGCCCTCAACACGTAAGCTGAATGTAAATGAGCCTAGGATGAACTTTCCCATCTTAAAACTCCCTATTTCGAGCTTAAAACATTGTAGTTTAGGACCCTAGGGCTTAGGAATGATGAAGATACCCTTAATGAATTTCCTGGAAAAATTATTTTGCGGTGACAGCGGACATCGAAGCGCTCGTTGCTAGCATCCACGATTCGTTACCACCCTCGTTGCTACACCTTTGAACCGGTCTCGGATCCCTCACCACAGCTAGGACGGGGACGGGGCATTTGGCTCAAATTATATTGCTTCCGATTGTCATCACCACTTTGCCTTAACCACAAGGGATCCCTTTAAACGGATGCGACCAAGACCAGATTGTTTCACACCTTGGTCATTCTACAGTCGTTAATTCCTCGCATGACCATGGGCCGGTCTTACTTTGACCTATCCAACGGCTTCGTTACACCAAACAATGGGTCATTCCTAGACACATTACTTCCAACTCAAACACCAGATTACTTCACCATGGACATATTCCAACGGGTCGTTAGTAGCACAGGCCCATACCATGTTACGAGAAATTTTTTCCATATTTCTACTACTTTTCATTTTTAACTCCTAGGTCGTCTTGGGAACTTGAGGTATTACATACATTCAAAGTGAGGAGGATCATGTTGATCACTTGGGTTGAATTGCAGGACTCTCAGGGACCGCCAATTGTTTGCTAAGTTTAGCAAGTGTGAGACTTGGCTAGACTGGGTTGCATTCTTGGATCATGTAGTGTTTAGTGAGGGTGTGCAAGTTTACTCTCAAAATATAGGCGGTAAATGGTGGTGTAGACATGCCAATCCTATGGATATTAGGAGCTTTTGGGGTTAGCGGAGTGTCTCGGTGGTTTTGTGAGGGAGCTTCTCCTCTATTGCATCACCATTTACCAAGTTAATTCAGAATAAGGCTAAGTTTTAGTGGTTTGATGCTTGTGAGAGAGCTTTCATGAATTAGGTGACTCACTTCAGCCCAGGTTTGAATCTACGAGTATACGATGGCTTTATGGTGTATTGTGATGCATCGAGGATCGGCCTTGGGTGTGTATTTATGCAGCACAGTAAGGTTATAGATTATGCTTCTAGGAAGCTTAAGACCTATAGAAGAACTATCCGGCTCATGATCTTGAGTTGGCAGTGGTGGTATTGTCTTGAAGATTTGGAGGCACTATTTATATAAGGTGCATGTGGATGTGTTCACAAATCATAAAGGCCTTGATGTGTTCACTCCAGAAGGACTTGAATTTGTGGCAAAGGAGATGGATGGAGCTCCTGAAATATTGCCAAACATAAGTATTCTTTACCATTGTGGACAAGGCCAATGTAGTGGCGTATGCCCTTAGCGAGATTGTCCATGGAGAGTGTGTCCCGTTGAGGTGGGAGGAAGGAGTTGGTGAAAGATGTTCATGGCGGCTCGCTTAGGGGCTCGCCTTGTTGACTCAACGGATGATGGTGTCATTGTTCAAAATGGGTCCAAAATCTTTGTTGGTGGCTTGAGGTCAAGGCTAGTAAAGATGAGGACCCAATCTTATTGAAGTTGAAGAGACGATATAGAATCAAAAGGTGGAGGTCTTCTCTCAGGGGGCGATTGTGTACTTTGATATTAGGGTCATTTATGTGTTTTGGGGTTTGATGACTTGAGAGCGGATGTTTCGGGAGGGTGCACGGTTCTCGATATTTTATCCATCCGAGGTTCCACCAAGATGTAGCGTGACCTACGAGAAGTCTATTAGTGGAATGGCATGAAGGTCATAGTGGAGTTGTGGCTAAGTGTTGAGCCCGACAGTGAAGGTGGAGCATCATAGACACAGGGGTATGCTACAAGAAATCAGTAACCCCACTTGGAAGTGGGGAAGAGATCAACATGGACTTCATTACGGGATTGCCTCATACATGCCAACGGAGTATGACTCCATATGGATGGTGGTAGACGAGGTTGACTAAAGCGGCATATTTCATATCGAGTCAAAACCATATATTTAGTAGAGGATTATGCATATTATACATTCAGAGTTGGTTCGGTTGCGAGAGGGTTCCATTGTCCATTATATCGGATAGGTGTACTTAGTTCACCTCTCAATTTTGGAGGTCATTTTAGAAGGGTCTTGATACTTTCGAGATGAAACTTATACGACTTTTCTACCCACAGATAGATAGTAAGGGTGAGCGGACCATTCTGAATCTTAAGGATATGTTGAGAGCGTGTGTGATTGTTTTAAGGGTGGATGGGATGATCCACTTGCCTCTCGTCGATTTTTCCTACAATAACGGTTACCACTCCCGACGTCGGATGACTCCATTTGAGGCTCTATGTGAAGCGAAGGTATAAATCACCTATTGGTTGGTTCCGAGTAGGCGAGGCTACAATGATAGGGATAGATTTAGTTCATAAGGCCATGGAGAAGGTTCATCTTATTAGAAAAAGGTTGAAAATGGCTCGAGTCGATAGAAATCCTATACGGATGTGAAGAGGAGAGACTTTGAGTTCGCCATTAATGATTAGGTATTTCTAAAGGTGTCTCCCATGAAGGGAGTTATGAGATTTGGAAAGAAGGGGAAACTTAGTTCCTATTATGTTACGCCATACGGGATTGTAAGATGCGTTGGCAAGGTGGCTGTGAGTTGGGCCATCGGCGAAGTTAACCCGGTGCATTCGATGTTCCATATGTCCTTGTTGAAGAAATGTATTGGTGATCCAACCTTGGTTGTTAAGTGGAGAACATTGTGGTGAAGGATAGTCTTGCACCTGTGAGGAGAGTACCGATTGAGATCCTTTATCATTATGTTCGTAAGTTGAGAAACAGGAAGTGGCCTCGATGAAGGTTTTGTGGAGGAATCAACTTTTTGAGGAGCTACCGGGAAGACGAAGCAGATATGATGGCTTGATACTGCGCTATTCCCTTCTAGTTCATTCTAGCTTGAGGTATCAGTTCCCTCCTAATACTCTTTAATTCCAAGTCAAGTTCATGTCTCTAAGTCCCTTTCATGTTTTAGTGTGTATGTATGTTTCATGTGTTCAGTCTATTATGTATTTCATATTCGGGGTTAGTCACCTATTAGTTTCGGCTATAGTTTCGGTTCAGGGGTTTAGCCTTTCTCCTACCACTTGTTGTATTTCTTATTCAATATTCGAGACGAATATTCCCAAGAGAATATTGTAATACATCAAAAATTCTACGATCAAACCTAGGCATAGCGAGATTGATAGGAAAATATGCACATTTTTTCCCTTAGTACGACTCATGGTACGAGCCATTGTAATATGAGTATGGACAGTAGAATCAGAGTCGTGGTGGATTTACGGATGGAAGGTATACGTAGCCGCAGCAGGAGGCATGGCGGCACACAGTGCCTACTAGGATACGAGGCTAGCAGTGGCGGGCTTAAGCACCTCTAGTGCGGGCGAAACCATCTCTAAAATCAAGAAAACAACGAGCTATATAGCGGTTGTAAATACAACCCCTGGCCGACAAGGCCTATGGCCACACAATGAAAGTAAACAGCTAACTAGAGACAAAAAATCATAGGAGTTCTATGCGGGCCGACAAGGCCTCAATCCATTAAATAGGGCCCCATGGCCAACACACGTAGTCTAAAACACATATGGAGCTGGCGATATCATCTAACCAGGAAGTAGCACAATGCGCAAGCCTCTAGGAGTAATAAGATGGTCGGTACGGGGCCCGGCCACATATGTACAAACAAAAAAGGAATGAACCTCTATCGCGACGAAGAAGGGAGGTTTGGCGGTTACGTACGGGTGACTAGAACTACGAGGACCGCTCCTCATCCAATGCATTACTGCGGGAAAGTAATGTAGCACCCGGGAAGGAAATCGGTACAATATGTCTGAATATGTAAGGCAATAGATAAAGTTTGAATAGGGTAAAGTAAATAAAAGAAGAGCCGAAAATATTAACACATTTTCTTGATTCGTAATACGAGCTCTTGACACTACATGTACATAAGCTAAGGCGCCTTACACATTTATAAACTATATAGCTAGCGAGACAAGAATTCATACACAAGAACCCCACGGCCCCCATAAGCCCTCAGCACAGAATAGCACCGTTCGGGCCCCCATAAGTCTGGCAGGTACATCTCAATCTATATACCCCTATTCGGGTGTCTACAACTCTACGAGTACGTAGCCAGCCTACCGGTCCACAGGTCTACAAGCTGGGCCCTTGGCCTGAGCGTAGTTGTGTCACGAGAATCCAGGAGGACTCCTTATCTCTACACCCCGGGCGTAAACGCTCGGCGGGGTGTATAAGGCCAACCACGGAAATGAGGATCTAGATCCCGTCTTCGTCCCTTCTTGGACGGCATGCCTCTTCGTAGAGAGTGATGTATCTTGCCCCTGGCGGGCGAGCGGCACGGCTATTAACCACAGGCGGTCATGGAAGACTTCTAACACGGGGAAACCCCAACCCGGGTGCTATCGACACATCAATCTATGTGTATAAAGAGAGCATATCGGCGCCACGGGCCTCATGCTAATGCTACTAAACACGGGATAATGCATGTAGTTGTGCGCAAGCCACGCCATGTGCCGTATTTGATCGAGAGGATCGATGGTGATCATGATCTCTAATAGTTGGGATGAAATAAGAAGTGCAGAAGTGGCCTAAAACACTCACGAATGTCCCTCGGACCTCACATAACATGAATAATTGTGGGGTTGCGGATAGGCTAGCTTACTTTGTTCTTCTAATTAAGACACTATAGGGATGGGCTTGAGTGAACTTTGCTTCTACACGATCGGTCCACAGTCCCCATAGGGAGCTTACCGATCTCCTTAACTTGTGGTAAGCCTTTGTACTAGAAAGTACTACGACTCCTTAGGCCTTATGCAGATCCACTCGGATCTATATTACTATTAAGGCAATTCTCGATCTTATAGGCAATTCTATATAGAGGCGCTCTCTCTGGCACTTTGTGCACAGTTACATTCAAGCCGACTGGAGTGCGCCGATCCTTGACCCTAACGATGTGGATCCCTCCTTGGGGAGTACACGGGTTTATCGGCTTCCGGACATTTGAGGTGGCTTCTTTGGGCTTCCTCTGTGATGGCTTGTTAAGTCGACTGAGTGACAATCACTAATAAGGCTAAGGGATGTCAAATGATCACGCAATACATTAGGACAACCCTAGTTTGCTAACTCTAGAATATGTGTCTCTATTTATGGTTGCAGGAGCGTGTGATAACGTCCCATTGACCTCTAAGGATGCTCACCTTAATACGAGCGCCAGCTGGTTGTTAGACCGCTAGCTGGCGCCCATCTTGCAACCAACTAATTAAAGACAAATAACTCTTACGACTTAAGTCTAGGCACGGAAACAATATATAAGTCTACCATCACAATAAGCGAGAACAAAAAGAGTTTCTATAGCGTTCATAATGCGAAATCACATTGCTGCTCCCTTTCGGCCAAAAGGGTCACCGCAGAATATGATACATGCACGTTTTCTATGACTAACTAGAATTTATGTCATTGTAACCCCTATTAGCAGCTACTTGTATATCTAATATTTATATATGTATATCACTATCGGCTAATTACGACATATCGAATTAAAATCTAATGGTAACAACTTTCTGTGACATGAGATCATTATTTCCATATAGAACATAAGTCGTAACCTTTGTCACGACAAGGATACTTGCCTAGAGTTAATCCTTACATACATCGATTGCCGTTTTACGACTAGCGTGGTATCATCTCTGTTCAACTTCCTTCTTAGCGTAATCATATTAGTAATGGAAGAATACGGCAACTTCATTGCGGGTCGAAGAAAAGATAACTTTATATATATATATATATATAGTAACTATATTTCAACCTATTGAAAGATGATTGAAAACTCATAATTTCTCGAGATTCTAGAAGGGAGAAATACTTACTTTAGGCAGGATATCATATTGACACTAGTTTGAAACAATTACATCAACTTAGGCTCGGCGGGACGACGATTTGCCGGGCGTATTTTATGAAAATAACTCATGCCGATGCTCTCTGTAGCCTTATATTTCAATACCCGAGAGTTAATTTAGATTTGGACGGTGTTAAGTGGCGTAATCGGATGATTTTTACTTGGTTTCTTCGTACTCCTGTTAGCGTGATTATTTGGATGGTCTAATTTCTAAGTGTGAGGCCTTCTATAGCGAGGCGGCGGACAAGACGCGTGGCACTCGCCCATCGCGCGATTACGCTCAAGTACCTTTGCCCCTGCAGGAAGCTTGGTTCGGCCTCCTCCCATGAAATCCCAACTTGTCACCGTTCGTCCTTTTCTCGAGTCCTTTCCTTGTACGTATGACACTCTAAATATCTTAACCAACATGCGAATAGTGACTAAATGTTAGAAACTTCTGAGATTTAACATCCTTCCCCCTTAAGAACATTCATCCTCGAATGTTAACTTCTACTTACTAGAACACTGGCAGCACGGTGCACTTGATACGGAAAAATTTTGGAAAGTGTCCCTTGTAATATGGACTATCCAAAAACCATCAAACTTGGAAGGTAATACGGGCACTCCACACACAATACTATGGCATTCACTTCATGATAGTAAGTCCAGCTCACATATACATGTATATAATGCAACTTATGAAAGAACAACAACATTAACATACCTCTGTGCACAATCTACTTAAGTCTTGAAATAACTAGGGATATGGTTTCATATCGTCTTTTGCCTCAGGGTCATCTCCTCTCGATTCTCATTTCGCATAACACTTTAACGGAAGCAATATCTTTAGGTCTTAGTCTACGGACTGCCGATCTAGTATGGCTACGGAGAGCTTCTTACGTAAGCTAACTCCTCGGTGATTTGGGCGTCTTTGACTAGAACATTCGAGAGAGGGATCTCCTATGCACTTCCTCGGCATTGATACATAAGAAAAGCTGGGTGAGCAGTTCTAGTGCAGGTAAATCCAATTCATAAGCCACACAGCCTATCCTTGACAAATGCGATAAGGCCCGATAAACCTTGAAGGTGACTTGCCTTTCTTACCAAATCTCGTCACACCCTTCATCGGTGAAACCTTCGGGAATACCCAGTCACCTACATTAAACTCTAGGTTTCTCGCGCCACATCGGCATAAGATTTACGGCTCCCGAGCGATCGACGGACGTTCTACGATAAGCTTTGCTTTTCCTTCTTCGCATTTTAGCATGCCCCGGGTTTGCTCAATGCGCACAGAAGTTATCCTTGAAGGCTTCCACTTCCATTTATAGTGGGTTGTATATTCTGCCAGCCACCGGTTAAGTGCAATTGTGCTTAAGTTAACATATCATCACTGTCTGTTCTAACATCCTTTCTAAAATTTAGTCGTACATTGCGCCCCTGCGCCGGAGTTTATCAAAACCTTGGGCTCCACTCACTCCATCTACTTCTAGGATATTTAACCTGGAATAAGTCTTAATGTGACATAATTTCATCAGCGAGGCACGAATTAACCTCATTGGTCTTATTATCAAGAAGCTCAAATAAGAATTCAGGCTACACCTAGTTTGAGGTAATCCACATTGTTTGTATTCATGAATAATTACTCTCCACTCCTTGCGAAGACACAACCATCTCTTATATTGGATAACTCGGTTCTGCTATTTCCTCTGTCCTCTTGTACCATCTCATTACATTTTCATTAAATTCTAGGAGCAACGAACACATGCACCTTAGCTATGTCTGCTATTTGAAGTTACGCCACCCTTGGAGGGCGTGAGGTCAACATCGACCTTGTGACCTTGCTTGTTGTTATATTGAAGGCACAGTAACTATCTGGCTGGGCCTTGTTTCTAGGATACACTAGATTAGAGTCTCCATGTCGGCACTCTCTTACCTTCCCCTTAGGGAGTACCGCAACATTCTAGGCTACAACCTTCTTGTCTCTTCCTTTGTTGGCAGAGGCTTAGTCCTCCACATTAGATGTTCTATCAACTGGAGGTGATTCTGTTTCCCCTAAAGTACGGTATTCGTGCTTTTGCCCTTACCTTCCTTAGGCCCGAGCTGCAGGGTTCATGGTACTTTGCCTTACACTTTGTCAATAAGGTTACCGACCAAGTTTCGGCCTATACTTCTTACGCTGCTGATCGGACCCATTTTATTCATATGACCTTCCTGTCTTTCGATATCACAAACTAAGATAATAACCAATATCTTACTGACATATCTTGTCCGTCATTAGCATGGTATGGCGGATTCAACCTTTGACTTGAACTTTACTAGTGCGGGAGTTTATCAGTGGATTTGTTACATACACTTGAGTAATTTGGTAGTCTTACCCATTCTTTTTGACTTATTCACGGAAATTGAAGGTCCGGACAACTTACATAAACATTAGAGCTCCTTACTCTTTCTAACACTTTCCGAGTCAACAAATCCAACCGCTTACTATTTACATCGGGCAACATTGCCTCAATTCCTACACCCTTTGCTATACGGAGACAAAACTAAGAGGTAGGAATAGCCTTTTCTTACCGCAAAGGATCGGGAATATGGAACTATACAACATTCAAAGGATGGAGGTGAGATCCACGCATTTCCTCTTTCTCACATCCATCGGGTAATCTAATATGAACTATCGTCTTGACCGAGATCTTGTATATCTATGAGATAATTCGAGCTCGTATATACGCTATAATCCTAACTTCCTACTGACGAGGTTATAAAATGAACTAGAGGCGATCTTTGGTAGATGTATCACGGTGTGAGGTTCCTTATACCGAGGGCATTAGGGAGATCCAAGGGCGTCCACTCCCGATCTTCGATTGACTATCTCCCAAGCTGTGGCATCTTAATGATACCTCCTCCTGCCCATTTTGTATGAAGACATAGAGTACAATTTACATGAGAATGTACACAATTTATTAGACAAACAAGACTAAAGTTATACGTTTGAGTATCGATTTGGCATATAAATATGCCCCTTATCAATCACCTTTCAAATATTATTTGTTGCTTGTTAATTGAACTCGGGAGAGAGAGTTACGAGCATAATAAGAAGACATAGAGCTTGTTCCTGAACTTCAAGGGGAGAGGGAATCATTTCATTAATGAGGATAGGAATATACCTTTTTCCATTCTTAGTTGATACAAAAGAAATATACACGCACATAATTATTATTTAACGACCATAAAGATATAGGCATTATCAATAATTGATACAAAAGAAATATCATGCTCAATAAGTGATATCAACTTGCAACTAGTAACCCAGGGAAGTTAATAGGTGTGACAATTGGTCATCTCAATCGAATTGTTAATGTTCCTAAGACCCTAGACTTTCATATCATCTGATTTAAATAAATATTTCTTAGTCTGTTATACTTTTAATTGTTTTATTAATTAGCATTAGTATAATCCAACTCAAGTTATCATTGTTTCTCAAATAGTTTCAATAAGAATTTGAAATAGACATTCAATCTTACAAGTGCTCGTGGGTATGATATATATACTATTAGATCCTATATTATTGGTACGAAAGCATGTGCTTGCATGTACATTAGGATGAATCAAAGAATTATGATAAAATATATACATTCTCAAAAAAGTTCTGGAAGAGCAATGCTAACTATAAGGGTGATGCGAGTAGAAATGTGGTGCATAAGACAATTGGGGTATTAAAGCTTGATACTGTGTCGTAATTGTCTGGACATTGGCTGCAATTCAAAATCGGTTCAGAAAAATGTCTAGGGGGTAGTCTCCTCCACAAATACACAAGTGAAGTAAGCACATGTACTTTGTGAAGTTTGTGGAGAAGGGCATAATAGTGATATATGCCCTACCAATACCGAGTTTGTGTACTTTGTGGGTAATGCCAACAAAGGATAATTTAATCAAACTTAATATGGAAATACCTACAACTAGATTTGAAGGAATCACCCTAATCTCTCATGGGGTGGTAATAAGGGAAGCTAGAATTAGTATCATTCGCAGGGTCAACAACAAAATTATTAGTCGACTCAAGGAGCTGCTCCATCTAGTAGTGTAAAAGATATGACAAAGAAGATAATGGCTAGCCAACATAAAATGATGCTGACGTAAGTAAGTTGATAGCTAACAATCAAAATTGTGACCTTGCAATTCACAAGATTGAGAGACAGATGTGTCAGACTTCTAGTGCACGAAACATGAGGCTAAATAGAGCCTTTCCAAGTAATACTAATCAAAATCTAAAGGCCCAACTAAATTTATCACTCTAAGAAATCTAAAGAGTTAGATGAGCTAACTCCACAAAAAACTATACAGGTTGAGCATGAGAAGGGTGTGACATTAAGTGTTACGAAGAAATTAGAGTAGCCAACTCAACAACTAGTGAAAGAGCCACAACGTGTGGCTACTAAGCCACTATCATTGTTCCCATAGAGGATCATCAAGAAGAAGGAAGAAGCCACGTACAGGAAGTTTCATGATTTACTAAAGCAGGTACATGTAAATGTTCTCTTCATAGAAATGTTATAAGGAATTTCAAAGTATGATAAGTACATCAAAGATATCATGGAAAACCAAAATAGGTTGATTAAGTATGAAATGGTAGAATTCACTGAAGAATGTACCTCCAGGATACAAAATAAGATTCCCATAAAGCTGAAAGATCCGGGTAGCTTCACCATTGATATTATGATTGTTAAGTAGGTTATTACTAGGGTACTTTGTGATTTGGATGCTAGCATTGTCACACTCCACCTTGGGAGGCATGACTGGCACCTAGTGCCACACTGGGATCTGGTCTAACTTGACTGGCTTGGTGTACTACTGGTGCACGCCTGTAACATAACTTAAGAAATCGACGAACTATATCTCGGTTGTAAATACAACCTCTGGCCGACAAGACCACCTGTAAGATAAGATACCTAAACCAACAACAACACAATAACAGGGATCCTATGCGGGCCAACAAGACCACCATGCTGTCTAGTTGTAATTGAAATGAAATCAGGCAACTAAACTACGCTATAGCCGACAAGGCTGCTAACTAACAGCTAAACAAGGCCCCACACGACCAACAACAAAAGCTAACAACTGGAAATCTATAGTGTGAAAGCCTCTAAGAGTGGAATAATGGTCAAGACAGGGCCCCGACCTACCCATAAACTGTACAACAAAAGAATAAACCTTCTCTAACTATCAACTCTGGAGAGAAGGAGCTGACTGGACTGCTGACTTTGGCTGATGACTAGGAAGGTCCTGATCTGCGTCTATCTACACGTGCAACAAGTAATGCAGCACCATAAGAATAGGCGTCAGTATAATATGTACCGAATATGTAAGGCATTAAAGTAATAGCTAAATGAAAACTGACAAAGATGAAGTGATCATGAAGGAGGATAAGAATTTAACTTGAGTGATCTCACCATCTGAAATAACTAACTAACAAGTGTATATGTACAAAGAAGATCCTAACTGGGCCCCCATAAGTCTGGAAGGTACAAACAATACAGAATAACCTACTTGGGCCACCATAAGCCCTGACAAGTACAAACAATGCACACTCTTGCTGTCTGGCTATTAAAGGTTCATATACATACTATAACTCAGGATTAATTCATCCTCTAAAGCTGTGTCTGAACCTGATAGGCTCCCATAGCTGTGTCCGTGTTTGAGTTGTCTGGGCTATGTAACTGGACCCCGAGCCTTGGCTCGTCTGTGGGTCATAATGTAACTGCTGTAACTAGATATGGCCCTCACGACCTCTATCTGGTGTAACTCAATACGTCCCTCATGGCCTCAATCGGATGGAACTCAATACGGCCCTCACGGCCTCAATCTGATGGAATTTAATATAGCCCTCACAGCCTCTATTTGATGAAATTCAATATGGCCCTCACGACATCTATCTGATGGAATTCAATATGGCCCTCACGACATCTATCTGATGGAATTCAATATGGCCCTCATGGCCTCAATCTAGTCCTTTCGGACATCATACTTCCCTTACAAGCATGGCCCTATAGGCAATAACATCTAACAACCCAAACGTCGTAAGGAAAAACCAATCTAGCTAGGGTTAACTTTGACGAGGGTTACTATGTCATCACTGCCGTCTCAATTCTTATTCATAACAACTGACCAAAATAGGGTTACTTTTAAGTACTATAGATAAACAAGTTGTACTTACTTTACGATGAACATAACTTGCCGAAAGAATAGCCTTAACATACCTCGAGTGCCGACTTTCATTTAACTGGTGAGTTTCAACTTGTAACCGGCGGTTCTATCTAATTGCAACCCTTATACTGAGAAAATAGGGATAATTTCAATTCTATGTTCGACAAATAATGATAACTTTCGATAGTAATATTAACTATAATTCAACTCTGAATAACTCAACGAGAACCCACAATTTCTCGAGAGTTCTAAAGGGAGAAATGCTTACCTAATGCCTGTGGCTGTTTAGGATTCAGTTTGGAGCAATTATAACAACTTTTACTCGGTGGGTTTCCGCCAACCGAATTTTCGAGAAATAACTTCGTAGAAATGCTTCCCGCAGGCTTAGGCTTGTTACCTGAAGTTAATTTGCGTTTGAACGACGTTTAGTAGCGTAATTTGATAGAAATTTCGTGAACCTTGCGTGCTTTCTCTGCTTAAGTCATGGGTTTTCTTATCTTTCAATTGATTGAAATGAATAAGACTTGTATATATATATTTCCTTTATGGATCATGGGGCCGACAACTTAGTCATTAAATTAGTATGAAGTATAATGGAGCCTTATCCAAAAATGTTACTAATGTTGCTTTCTATAATCACCTATTACTCTTTGCCAAGCTCCCACATGGATGAATCATTAACACCTAACATTTATTTCATTATCTCCAAGAGGATCTATATTACATATACACACGGATATCGCGTATGTTCGAAAAATATTTTGCTAAAATATTAATAAAACATAATAATATTGCAAAATTTAAGACATACAATAGTATATAATAGTTGAAAATAATTTTCGTAAATAATGAGGCATAAAAAAAATATATATTTCAAATTCTAATTTAATCGGACGTCCTATAACTTGCGGGGTGTTACATTATCCCCCCTTAGGAACATTCGTCCTCAAATGCAATTTAATCTTAGGAGACTCTAGTCCTCAGGCTTTGCCAAAAATTTCGGCAGAGTTTCCTCTGTAATATGGACTATCCAAAACCCTAAAACGCAGAAAAGTCCAACATAGGCGTCTCGTAGGCCACTACAACCAACTAGCACTCGATATAGAAGTAGATAACTGGACAGTACTAGCAACCTAAGTAATAAAGTAACATATGAACAACGATCTCACCTCAACTACATATTCTGGGTCAATCCTGGAATAAGTGAGGGTATCTAGATCTCATGTCGTCCTCAGCTTCCCAGGTCATCTCTTCTTTATTTCTGTTCCTCTATAGTACTTTAACGAAGGCTACATCTTTAGTCCTCAGTCTACGAACCTTTCTATCTAGTATTGCAACTGGCACCTCTTCGTAAGCTAACTCTTGGTTAACTTGAATATACTCAACTGACACAACCCGAGATGGTCCCTTATAGATTTTCGCAACATGGACACGTGAAAAACTGGGTGGACAGATTCTAACTCTGGAGGCAACTCTAACTCATATGCCACTCAGCCTATCTTTCGGAGGATCAGATACGATCCAATAAACCTCAGGCTAAGCTTGCCCTTCTTTCAAAATCTCATCACGCCCTTCATCGGCGACACTTTAAGGAATAACCAATCGTTAACATTAAATTCCAAGTATCTATGCCGCACATTGGAGTAGGACTTTTGACGACTCTGGGCTATCAATAAACTCTCTATGATATGTTTTACTTTCTCTTCTGATTGGTGAATCATATCCGGTCCGACTAACCCTGCCTATCCTATCTCAAACCATTTGATGGGGGACCTGCATTTCTGCCAATATAATGCCTCATAAGGCGCCATCTGAATTGAAGAATAATAGCTATTATAATATGAAAATTCAATGAGGGTTAAATGCTCATCCCAGCTTCCTCCAAAATCTAGCACACACGCCCATAACATATCCTCGAGCGTCTGAATGGTGCGCTCTGCCTGGCCGTCTGTTTGGGGGTGGAAGGCTGTACTCAAATTAAATTGTGTCCCCAAATCTTTCTGAAATGATTGCCAAAATCTAGTTGTAAACTGTGCCACTCCGTCAGAGATGATAGATGCTGGGACACCGTGCAATTGAACTATTTATTTAATGTATAACTTGACGTAATTTTCGACTGAGAACGTAGTTCGAACTGGTAGGAAGTGAGCCGATTTTCTCAACCTATCGACAATCACCCAAATAGAATCGAATTTACGTCTGGTACGGGGTAGTCCTGTCACAAAGTCCATATTGACTGCCTCCCATTTCCACACAGGTATAGCCATTTCCTGAGCTAGGCCACCCAGTTTCCGATGTTCAACTTTTATTTGTTGGTAATTAGGGCATTGTGCTACAAATTCAGCTACACCTTTCTTCATTCCAGGCCACCAGTAAATTTCTTTTATGTCATGGTACATCTTCGTTGAACCTGGATGAAGAGAGTAACAAGAGTGGTGTACCTCTGCCATAATCTGCTGGCGGAGCCCTGCTACATTTGGAATGCATAGGCGACCTCTGTACCTCAAAACCCCGTATCCGCTTACCTCAAAAGCTGATAATTCACCTTGCTGAACCTTATCTCCTAGTTGTGCTAAATGAGAGTCTTCATACTGCCTCTCTTTTACCTCTACCACCAGGGAAGATACCACTGTATTTTGGATTATAGTCCCATTAGCTTCTGAATCTACCACCCGAACTGCTAAATTGGCTAGTTTGTGTAATTCTCAGGCCATCTCCTGCTGCTCTTGTCTCAGATGTGCCAAAATTCCCATGGATCTACGGCTAAGAGCATCATTTATGATATTGGCCTTCCCTGATGATACAAAATGTTCACATCATAGTCTTTCAACAATTCTAGCCACTGGCGCTGTCGCAAATTTAGCACTTTCTGCATAAAAATGTACTGGAGGCTTTTATGATCAGTAAAAATATCTACATGCACCCCATACAAGTAATGCCTCCATATCTTTAAGGCGTGAATCACCGCAGCTAACTCTAGATTGTGGGTGGGATAGTTCTTTTCATATTTCCTTAATTGCCTTGAAGCATACGGAATTACCTTTCCGTGTTGCATCAGAAAGCACCCTAACCTAATGCCTGAAGCATCGCAATATACAACATAACCCTCTGAAACTTTTGGCAAAGCTAACACTGGTATCGATATCAATATGTTTTTCAATTCCTGGAAACTCTGCTCACAGGCCTCGATGCACTGAAACTTGGCTTCTTTTTGAATCAATTTAGTCAAAGGCGCTGACAAGGTAGAAAATCCTTCCACAAACCTTCTATAATACCCGACTAAACCCAAGAAACTGCGAACCTCTGTTGGAGTTGTCGGTCTAGGCCATGTCTTTACTGCCTCAATTTTCTGTGAATCAACCTGAATACCAGCCTCTGATACAATGTGGCCCAAGAATGCTACCAAATTTAATAAGAACTCACATTTAGAAAAGTTTGCATACAACTGGCGGTCTCTGAGGATCTGAAGTACTATTCGCAAATGACCTCTATGTTCCGCTTCCGAGTGGAAGTATACCAGAATATCATCGATGAACACTATAAAAATAGATCTAAATTCGGCCTGAAGATACTGTTCATTAGGTCTATGAACACTGCTGGTGCATTTGTCAACCCGAAGGACATAACTAGGAACTCAAAATGACTATACCTAGTCCTGAAGGCCGTCTTCGGGATATCCTAGTCCTGAAGGCCGTCTACGGGATATCCTTCTCTCGAGCTCGAACCTAGTGGTACCTGGATCTGAGGTAATTTTAGAAAAATATTTTGCCCCTTGCAGCTGATCGAACAAATCATATATTCTGGGAAGAGGGTATTTATTCTTAATAGTGACTTTATACAACTGCCAATAATCTATGCACATGCGTAGAGAACCATCTTTCTTTCTTACAAACAGAACTGACGTACCCTACGGTGAAGTACTCGGCCTGATAAAACCCTTATCTAATAAATCTTTCAACTGTTCTTTCAATTCTTTCAATTCTTTCAATTTAGCAGGGGCCATTCGATACGGGGGAATGGATATAGGTTGAGTATCTGGTATCAAGTCTATAGAGAAATCTATCTCCCGCTCTGGGGGAATACCAGGAAGTTCCTCTGGGAACACATCTGGGAACTCATTAACCACTAGAATGGACTGGAGAGTCGGAGATTCTTCTTGCACATCCCGAACCCTAATAATATGGTAGATACAACCCTTTGCTATCCACTTTTTCACCTGAAGATAGGATATGAACTTACCTTTTAGCGTAGCTGTATTATCTCTCCACTCTCGCACTACCTCTCCCGGGAAACGAAATCGGACAATAGTGCTCCAACACTCTACAGTGGCATAACATGGTGCCAGCTAATCCATACCCACAAATACATCAAAATCAATCATTTCTAGTTCTACTAGATATCCTAAGCTCTGACGACCAACAATCTCCATTGTATAATCTCGATAAATTCGTTTAGCAATAATAGAGTCACCGACAGGTGTAGACATCGAAAAGGGTCGCTGAAAAAATTCTGGCACTATATCAAACTTTTGGACCACTAACGGAGTAACATATGACAAAGTGGAGCCTGGATCTATCAAAGAATAAACAGAGTGAGAACAAACATATAATATACCTGTTACAACATCTGGCGACGACTCTGACTCCTATCGCCTCGGTAGTGCATCTGTGCGATCCTGACCGCTGCCTGAACTGGATGCCCCTGATCTTACCTCAGCCTCTGCCGACTGGAGCTGAGGGCCTGCGCCCTGCCATAGGTGCTGGAGCATATGAACTTGTTGAGGACCCACTCTGCTGGTCTTTACCACCCTGGCATCTAGTCAGACAATCTCTCATTATGTGTCCCTCTTGTCCACAAGAATAACAGACGGTGCAACCATACCTGCACCTTCCCAGATGCTTCCTATGACAAGTACTGCAATGTGGTATCCCTAGCCCCATTTGATCTGGCCCCATCTGCTGCTGCGAGCCTGATGCTCGTGAACTTTCGCAGGGATCCAACTGTCCACGATGGTCTGATTTGCTACCCTGCTACTGCTGAAATGGGGGCCTAGGTGGCCTACCTGATAAATGAGGTCTGGGCCCACCCTGAAAGTCTGCCTGAAAATCTATGGTCTAGCCTTCCGATGCTACTCCTGACCTGCCCTTTCCATAGCGTACTGACACTATCTGAGCTCCTCTATATTCTGAGCAAAGGCCTGAATCCATGAGATATCCATATCATCTCACAGTTTGGTCGTAATGCAAGACTCCACATATTCTGGCGCAAGTCCCATAATAAATCGGTGCACCCTGGATGGCATAGTATCAACAAACGAGGGCGCATATCTGGCTAAGGAGTCAAATATCAATGCATATTCTCTGACACTCATTCTTCCCTGCTCCAAATGTAAAAATTGCTCTACTTCCTGTCGGACCTCTCAGGGAAAATAGTGGTCTATGAAAGCCTTAGAGAAACTAGGCCACGTAGGTGGAGGTGCATCTCTGCCTCGGGATCTTTCCGAACTCTCGTACCACAAAACTGCTACCTCTTACAATCGGAATACTGCGAACTCAACTGATTCTGTGGATGAGGCATGCATGACCCTGAATATTCTCTGCAACTAATTTATGAATTTCTTGGGGTCCTCTCTACGGTCTATCCCCGTAAACTACGGGGGACTCAAAGCAAGGAACTCACGGACTCTCAAACTACCTGGCCCCTCAGTGGGCTCAACAACAACTGGTACTACTGGATGAGGCTGACGCTGGGCAGCCATCATCTGAACCAATATGTAAAATGCAGCCCTAAGCCCCTGATCCAATGGCACAGGAATGACTGTGGGTGGTACTGGTTATCTGATGCCCTAGAGGCTCCTGGTGTAGCGGTGAGTTCTGGGGAGATCGAGGTGATGTCTCCCTATCACCCTCAAATCAGGCTGACTCTGCCTGGGGCTCCCTACTAGTTCCCTCTCCCGCTTCCACATCCAACTCTCGACCAGTCGCGGTCCGACGTGCGTCAGATATGTCTCTATAAATAAAATAGAAAACCATAAGGTTAGGGAGTTACCCTATATAACACAACTCTATAACACTACTGGAGGAGAAAGAAAGGTAACCACACTATTATGCCTTGTAGCCTACTGTCGAAAGAATGTGGTGCACAACATATCCAAAAATAAGACTCTACTCTACATGGCTTGCAGACTCCCTGGGATACGACCTACTCTTATACCAAGCTTGTCACGCCCCACCTTGGGAGGCCTGCCTGGCACCTAGTGCCATACTGGGATCTGGACTAACCTGACTGGCCTGGTGCACTACTGGTGCACGCCTGTAATATAATTCAAGAAATCGACGAGCTATATATCAGCTGAAAATACAGCCTCTGACCGACAAGGCCACCTGTAAAAGAAGACAATTAACCCAACAACAACACAATAACATGGATCCTATGCGGGCCGACAAGACCACCATGCTTTCTAGTTGTAGCTGAAATGAAATCAGGCAACTAAACTACGCTATAGCCAACAAGGCTTCTAACTGATAGCTAAACAAGACCCCACACGGCCAGCAACAAAAGCTAACAACTAGAAATCTATAGTCTGCAAGCCTCTAAGAGTGGAATAATAGCCGAGACAGGGCCCCGACCTACCCATAAACTGTACAACAAAAGAACAAACCTTCTCTAACTATCAACTTCGGAGAGAAGGAGCTGACTGGACTTCTGACTTTGGATGATGACTAGGAAGGTCCTGATCTGCGTCTATCTACACCTGTAGGCAAGTAATGCAGCACCCCAAGAATGGACATCGGTACAATATGTATCGAATATGTAAGGCAGTAAAGTAATAACTGAATGAAAATTGACAAAGCTGAAGTGATCATGAAGGAGGATAAGAATTTAACTTGAGTGATCGCACCATCTGAAATAACTAACTAACAAGTGTATATTTACAAACAAGAACCTCTGAACTGAATCACGGGTTCATCAAAAAGTCAAGTTTATGATTTATGATTCCAAGCATGATGAGATATCTAGCATATATGAATGTTTACTAATTACCTATGTATGAATCTATGATTTTGTCAATGAAACCTATTTCAAGTATGCATGATTTTGAGATTTGGGCAAGCCCATACAAGACAAGTATGTTTTATGATTTAGCCAAGGCTAACAAGATCAAATGATAGATATATATTTTTGGAGTCAAGACTCCTCAAATGTTCGGAGTCAAGTTATGTTCTAGAATATGATTATATGAGCATTATACATGTTTTGAGAGTAGTGTCTAGCACCAAGTAGGCTAGGGGTTCCAAACTTCCTCGGTCTCATAAACTACGCGCCAACGTGGGTATATTTTGAGGCCTCTCAAAAGAGAGTTTCCCCTACCCAAAGGCACACTGTGATATCACACCCTACTTATCCTTTGCCATGGAAAGGCTTAGGATAGCTCTCCTCCATGTGGGAAAGATGTGGGATCATCATGCGCTCATACATGGTGGTTGTCGATTTTGCCGAGTCTCCCATTGTTCCTCATGTTTTCAGTTATGTATGTTCATGACTTATGATATTATATTTTACAGCAGGTTTGACCCAATGCTCAATCTACAATCTTTTACTTATGATTTTAGCTATGGCAAGCCATATGATTTTATTTTTAGCTTTATGACTATACATGTTTCAGATATCAGCATAAAGTCCCTACTCTCAGGATTTTATGATTTAAGTTAATATGCATGATTTTAGTTTATACTTATTCAACATGTTTTACTTACCTTGCATACTCAGTACATTTCAAGCAACTAACCGCATACTCTATGCTGTATGGTTTTATGGTACAAGTTTAGATTATCAAACTCAATTCTGCTATTAGCCAGTCCCTGCAGCTTAGTCCAGTTCTCTTATTGGTGAGTCCTCATCCTTCGAGGACCTTCAGTTGGTCGAGTTATGTTATTTTCAGTTTCATACTTTTAGTGAGCTAGTTGGAGATGTTGTCCCATTAGCTCTTCAGTTATGTTAGAGGCTTACCAAACAATATGTAGAATTTCATCTTTGTCAGTGTTGACTCTGTATAGTTGATATGTATTTAGACTTTTTCTTATTCATGATTAATTTATTAGATTTCACTTGATATATGTTATTTAGTTATCATGTTCATACTATAGGTCGTCCTGGAGCCATTCGCAGTTCTAGGTTTTGTATCTTGGTCCGGACCCATGTTTGGGTCGTGACAAGTTTGGTATTAGAGCAAAGGTTTAGAGTCCCCTAGAATTTTTGAAAGCCACGTCGAGTAGAGTCTTTTCCATGGTGTGAAGCACACCATACTTGTGGAGGAGAGGCTATAAGATGTTTTAGGAAATTTCCCTTCTTTCATGATTTGTGTCGTGCGATAAAGTATCTCTCTATCCTTCTAACTCATGCTATATGCATTTGTAGAATTATGCCTCCACGCTGAGTAAATGGTAGAATGAACGAAAATGGAAATGGCCATGAAAATAGCAATATAGTGGGCACCAGCAAGTCCCATGGTACCAGTAGGTGCTTTGCTGGAGTAGATCTCTCATGCTGAGTTTAGAGCAACTTTTCAGATGTTGGCGCAGGCTTTAACCGCTCATGTCAACCAGCAAGCAGTAGCCCATGTCCCTCAGTATGGGAATGCAACAGCAGCTCGAGTTCGAGACTTTCTCAGGATGAATCCACCTGAGTTCCTTGGGTCAAGAATGGATGAGGACCCGCATGAGTTTCTTGAGGAGATACAGAAGACCACCTAGGTTATGGGGGTGACGGAAGAAGAGAGCGCAGAATTAGCCTCCTACCAGCTGAACGGGTTGCTTATATTCGGTACTTTCAGTGAAGGGATGGTAGAACACTGGGTGTAGTTCCTGTGAGGTGGGATGACTTCATGACTACCTTCTTAGACAGATTCTTCCCTAGGGAGTTGAGGGAGGAAAAAGCTACGGAATTCATCAACTTGAGGCAGAACAATATGATTGTGAAAGAGTACGCCTTGGAGTTCATCTAGCTGTCCAAGTATGCGCTAGAGATGGTTGCGGATCAGAGAGCCCATATGAACAGATTTGTGTATGGAGTATTAGATTCACTGGTCAAGGAGTGTAGGATCGCAATGCTGAACAGTGACCTAGAATTCTCTCAATTGGTTATATACGCCCAGCAAATAGAGGCAGATCAGATAACGGAAAAGGAGAGAGGCCAAGAGGGCCACAAGCAGCTTTGGGTTTTCCCGGTAGCGCTCTAGTGGAGAACATCGTCAGTAGTACCACCAGAGACTATCCGCCCCAGCGCCATCATTAGCTAGTGTTTCATCTAGATCTAGGCGTGATCAGTGGGGAAGGACATTAGGCTCCAGAGGATAGGGGAGCAGGTCAGGAGAGCCCATCATGCTAGTTTGTGGCAAGTGTGCCAGGAAGCACCCCGGAGAGTGCTTAGCGGGGTTAGGTGCATGTTTTGGGTGTGGGAAGCTCAGACATCTTCTCAGAGACTGTCTTTTAGCTAGACACGGCCATAGTAAAGGCCATGACCTAGCCACTAGTTTAATAGCTCCAACAACACGCTCAACTCAGCAGGGTGCACCCATTAGTGCAAGTGGTGGTCAGCTTCAGAATAGATTTTATGCCCTCTGATCTCATTAGGAGCAATCTCTCTAGATGTGGTCATTGGTATATTAAGAGTATTTCATCTTGATGTATATGCATTGTTAAATCCAGGGGCTACTTTATCTTTTGTGACACCTATGTTGCTATTAATTTCAGAGTCAGTCTTGAAATTCTATCAGAACCCTTAGTCTTAACTTCAGTCTGTGACTCAGTTATAGCTCGATGGGTCTACATAAATTGCCTAGTCAGTGTCCTTAAAAAAATTACTTCAGCCAATTTAGTGGAGTAAGACATGCTAATTTTGATGTTATCTTTGGTATGAATTGGTTGCATGCATGTTATGCCTCAGTGGATTGTAGAACCCATATGGTAGAGTTTCAGTTTCTGAGTGAGCCAATCTTAGAATGGAAGGGCAGTTCAGCGGTGCTTGTAGGTCGCTTTGTTTCCTACCCTAAGGGTATAAAGGTGATTTCCAAGGGTTGCATGTACCATCTAATTCGAGTTAAGGATGCTACGTCCAAGATTCCGACTCTTCAGTCTGTCCCTGTAGTATGTGAGTATTTGGAGGTATTCCTAGATGATCTACCAGGAGTCCTTCCTGAGCAGGAGATTGACTTTAGTATTGACCTTCTTCCCAATATGTAACCTATATCTATTCCTCCTTACAGAATGGATCCAAGATGAGCTAAAGGAGTTGAAAGAATAGTTGAAGGATCTCTTAGATCAGGGCTTCGTCAGGCCTAGCAAGTCCCTGTGGGATGCACCTTTTCTCTTTGTTCGAAAGAAGGATGGGTCTCTTTGTATGTGCATTGACTATTGACAATTGAACAAGGTTACAATCAAGAACAAGTATCCCCTCCCCATAATTGATGACTTGGTTGACCAACTTCAGGGTGCTAAGTGCTTCTCAAAGATAGACCTTAGATCTGGATATCATCTGCTCAGAGTTAGGGAGAGTGACATTCCGAAAACAACTTTCTGGACTCAGTATAGTCACTATGAGTTTGTAGTTATGTATTTTAGACTAATGAATGCTCCTGCAACTTTTATGGATTTGATGAACAGGGCGTTCAAACCATATTTGGATATGTTCACGGTCGTCTTCATCGATGACATTCTCATATACTCTCGGAGTGAGCAGGAGCATGCTGCTCATTTGAGGGTGGTGCTATAGACTCTCAAGGATCGTTAGCTATTTGCTAAATTCAGCAAGTGCGAGTTTTGGTTGGACTCAGTAGCATTTTTGGGCCATGTGATGTCAATAGAGGGTGTGCAGGTGGACTCTCAAAAGATAGAAGCGGTGAAGAATTAGCCTAGACCGGTTAATCCTTCAGATATCAGGAGCTTTTTGGATTTAGCCGGTCATTACAGGAGATTTGTTGAAGGATTTTCATCCATTGTATCCCTGTTGACTTAGTTGACCCAAAAGAAAGTTAAATTTTAGTGGTTGGATGCTTGTGAGAAGGGTTTTCAGGAGTTAAAGACTCAACTCACTTTAGCCCAGTATTAACTCTACCCGAGGGCACGAGTGGATTTATTAGGTATTGTGATGCCTCTAGGGTTGGTCTTGGTTATGTATTAATGCAGCATGATTAGTTCATTGCGTACCTCTAGACAGCTTATGACTCATGAGAACAATTACCCAACGCATAACCTAGAATTGGCAGCGGTGGTGTTCACATTGAAGATTTGGAGACACTACTTGTATGAGGTACATGTGGATGTGTTTACAGATCTTAAGAGCTTACAGTATGTGTTCAATCAGAAGGATCTGAATTTGCGGCAAAGGAGGTGGTTGGAGCTTCTCAAGAACTATGACATGAGTGTCCTTTATCATCTGGGCAAGGCCAATGTGGTGGAGGATGCCCTTAGTAGATTATCTAGGGAGAGTGTTTCCCACGTTGAGGATGGGAGGAAAGAGTTGGTGACGGATGTGCATCGGCTTGCACAATTAGGGGTTCGTCTTGTGGATTCGACAAATGGTGGTGTCACCGTTCAGAATGGCTCAGAATCTTCTTCGATGACTGAGGTCAAGGCTAGGGAAAATTAGGATCCTATTCTAGTGAAATTGAAAGAGGCGGTTCAGAATCAAAAGGCGGAGGTCTTCTCCCAAAGGGGAGATGGTGTGTTTCGATATCAGGACCATTTATGTGTTCCGGGTGTTAATGATTTGAGAGAATGGATGTTGAATGAGGCTCATGGTTCCCGATATTATATACATCCAGGTGTCACCAAGATATACTGTGACCTACGGGAAGTCTATTGGTGGAATGGCATGATGAGGGACATAGTAGAGTTTGTGGCTAAGTGTCTGAATTGTCAATAGGTGAAAGTCGAGCATCAAAGACCTGGAGGTGTGCTACAAGACATCAGTATCCCCACTTGGAAGTGGGAAGATATCAATATGGACTTCATCATAGGGTTGCCTCGCACTCGTCGATAGTATGACTCTATATGGGTGGTGGTACAGGTTGACCAAAGAAGCTCATTTTCTATCGGTTAAAACTACCAATTCAGCTGAGACTATGCTAGATTATATATTCGAAAGTTAGTTCGGTTTCATGGAGTTCCCTTGTCCATCATTTTGGATAGAGGTACTCAGTTTACCTCGTAGTTTTAGAGATCATGCCAGAAGGGACTTGGTACTCAGGTCAAGCTTAGTACATCTTTCCACCCGCGAAAAGATGGTTAGGACGAGTGAACTACTCAAACTCTTAAGGATATGTTGAGAGCATGTGTGATTGACTTCAAAGGTAGTTGGGATGATCATTTACCTCTCATCGAGTTTTCTTACAACAATAGTTACTATTATAGCATTAGATGGATCAATTTGAGTCTCTCTATGGGCGGAGGTGTAGATCTCCAATTGGTTGGTTTGAGGTAGGCGAGGTTATTTTGATAGGTCCAGATTCAGCTCATGAGGCTATGGAGAAAGTTCAGCTTACAAGGAAAGGGATGAAAACAACGCAAAGTCGTCAAAAGTCATATGCGGATGTTAGGCGGAGAGAACTCGAGTTTGAAGTTGATGGTTGGGTATTCTTGAAGGTGTCTCCCATGAAGGGAGTGATGAGGTTCTAAAAGAAAGGAAAGCTTAGTCCTCGATATGTTGGTCCATACAAGATTTTGAGACATGTTGGCAAGGTGGCCTATGAGTTGGAGCTGCCAGCGGAGTTGGCGTCAGTGAATCCAGTTTTCCATGTATCATAATTGAAGAAGTGTATTGGTGACCCGGCTTTGGTTGTTCCGGTAGAGAGCATAGCTTTGAAGGATAGCCTCACCTATGAGGAGGTACCAGTTGAGATCCTTGATCAGTAGGTTTGAAAGTTGAGGAACAAGAAAGTAGCTTCAGTGAAAGTCTTGTGGAGGAATCAGCTCGTTGAGGGAGCTACGTGGGAAGCCGAAGCAAATATGATGGCTAAATGCCCGCATTTATTTCCTTCTAGCTCTGTTTCAGCTTGAGGTATTAGTTTCCTCTTTAATACTATATTCAGTTTCATGTCAAGTTCATGTCTCTCAGTTCCTTTCATGTTTTATCATGTATGTATGATTCATGAATTCAATTCAGTCATGTATCTCAGTCCGAATCAGTCACTCCGTTAGTTTTCAGCTTCAGATGTTCTGTATATGGGATTGCAGTTTCTTTTCCCAGCCTTCCAGTGTGTTTAACCCACATTTGAGGACAAATGTTCCCAAGGGGGAGATATTGTAATACCCAGAAAATTCCTAAGACTAGACTTGAGATTTGAAATGTGATCAGTAGGAAAAGATGGAGAATTACTTTAGTATGACTCAACCTACGAGTCGTAGGTTGGTGGTACGGGTTGTGGGAAGACCCGTGGTTCAGTTCAGAGGTTTCTTTCCCTAAATCACGAGTCCCACCTATGAGTCATAGTGTGTGGGTACAACTCGTGGTATGGATCATAACAAGTACTTGGAATTTCTTAGATGCTGATTGTAGGAGTGTTGGTATGACTCATGAGAGCCTGTTACGGGTCGTAGTATGATTTGAGGAAATATTCAGAGGATTAGAGGTTCTGTACTTGGTTAGTACGGGAGGATACCACGAGTCCTAGGAAGATTTTAGGACTCGTGTAGAAGTCGTGACCGTTGACAGGATCAGTTTTCCTGCGAATTCATTAAGGATATTTTCATAATTCCTAAGCTCTTAAGCCCTAAACTATATCATTTTAAGCTCTGAAAGAGGGTTTTAAGGGAGTTTAACCTATTCTAAATCATTCCCCTCCCATGCATGCAAGATTAAGAATTTCCCATTGAAGATTAAGCCTACGATTCTTCAATTTCTTCTCAAAACCTCTTAGGCTTTCAAAGTCAGGTGTAAATTCAACTCCTCCATGTATGTAGGTCTATGAATGAGGGTTACTTTCACTCTCATGCTCATATTCTCCTCAATGTCATGATCAAGTTTCAATCCAAGTTACGATCTAAAGAGGGTTTTAACCCAATCTTATAGAATTCTCTATCAATTGTTTATGAGTCAATCCCCTTTATGTTTTAAAGTATATATGAAGATTCATGGGCATATTTTAAGCATGTTTTGAATACAAATTCATGATTTTACAATTTAGGAGATTATGCCCAACTATGTAAGTTCGTGAAAAAGTCAAGTTTATGATTTATGATTTCGAGCATGATGAGATATCTAGCATGTATGAGTGTGTACAAATTACCCATGTATGAATCTACGATTTTGATCAATAAAGTATATTTCAAGTATGCATGATTTTGAGATTTCGCAAGCCCACATAAGACCAGTATGTTTTATGATTTAGCCAAGACTAACAAGATCAAATGATAGATATATTTTTTTGGAGTCAAGACTTCTAAATGTTCAGAGTCAAGTTATATTCTAGAATATGATTATATGAGCATTATACATATTTTGGGAATAGTGTTTAGCACCGAGTAGGCTAGGGGTTCCAAGGTTACCCGGTCTCATAAATACGCGCCAATGTAGGTATATTTCGGGGCCTCTCAATAGAGCGTTTCCCCCACCCAAGGGCACACCGTGATATCACACCTTACTTATCCTTTGCCCTAGCAAGTCTTGGGATGACCCTCCTCCACGTGGGCAAGACATGAGATCATCGTGCGCTCATAGATGGTGGTTGTCAGTTTTGACGAGTCTCCCATTGTTCCTCATGTTTTTAGTTATGCATATTCATGACTTATGATATTATGTTTTACAACATGTTTGACCCAATGATCAGTCTACAATCTTTTATTTATGATTTTAGCTATGGCAAGCCATATGATTTTATTTCCAGCTTTATGACTATACATGTTTCAGATATCAGCATGCAGTCCCTACTCTCAGGATTTTATGATTTATGTTGATATACATGATTTCAGTTTATACTTATTCAAGATGTTTTACTTACCTTGCATACTTAGTACATTTCAAGTACTAACCGCATACTCTATGCTGTATTATTTTATGAGACACATTTAGACGATCAGACTCAGTTCCGTTGTTAGCCAGTCCCCATAACTTAGTCCAGTTCTCTTGTTGGTAAGTCCTCATCCTTCAAGGACCTTCAGTTGGTTGAGTTATGTTATTTTCAATTTCAGACTTTTTGTGAGCTAGTTGGTGATGTTGTCCCATCAGCTCTTCAGTTATGCTAGAGGCTTATCAGACAATATGTAGAATTTTATCTTTGTCAGTGTTGACTCTGTATGGTTGATATGTATTCAGAATTCCACTTATTCATGATTATTTTATTAAATTTTACTTGATATATGTTCTTTAGTTATCATGTTCATGCCATGGGCCGACCTGGAGCCATTTGTGGTTCTAGGTTCCGTGTCTCGGTCCGGACCCATGTCGGGTCGTGACAAGGAAGAGCATTCATCGATGTAAAGAAAGGTAGTTGACCATGAGAGACCATGATCAAATGGACATATTTAATGTGTATAAGGATCTTAGATTTCCCACATTCTATAAGGATATTCACATGATTAATATGGTGGATTTTAACTCATAGATACCCCTTATCACTTCTTAGGATCCACTCGAGAGAGATTTGGTGTGTAAAAATGTTTTTGATGGTACAATGTAACACCCAGAACTTTCCTAAAACAAACTCAGGCATTTCAAGAAAAAACAGAAAGAATCAGGAAAATTTTATCTCAGGACGACTTAGACAACGAGTCGTTGTTAGCACCAACCGTTGTATGAGTCATTGATTGAGCTGCAAGCTTCCCATCTGGGAACCAATGAGTCATGCGATGACCCATTACCAAGAGTAATAAGTCATTATATGGAGTCGTTGTTTCCCAGTACAGAAATCCGCCAGACACCTCCTAGAAGCAACGAGTGGAACCAACGATCGTTGTCACCTCTAACGAGTCATCATCTCCACCTGTCTCTAGATTTCAGGACCAGACAGTGTTGACCATGAGCATACACAACGATCCGTTGGTTCTACTAATGAGTCATTGTGTCGTCCGTTAGTGGGGTTCCCAAGTTTTGTTAAATATCCTACCAGTGACAATGAGAGGTGCCAACGGCCCGTTGGTTCGTCCAACGAGTCGTGATCCCCACCCGTTGGTTCGTCCAACGAGTCATGGTCCCCACCCATTGCCAAATTCAAATGAGCCCTAATTCCAGGCACAGGATCAATGACTGGTCCCAACGAGTCGTGATATCAACCAACGACTTGTTGGTGTGACCCGTTGGTCCCTGTTGGGCAGTTTTTCCAGATTTTCTTTCAGGGGCATTTTTGTAACTTTCATCTATTTTAGTTCCTAAACTATGTCGTTTTGGGCACAATTTGGAGAGAATCAAAGGGGTAATCTACTAAATCCCTTTCATTTTTCACTCAATTCTCGATCTCTAGAGCAAATAAGTTCCTGACAGTTCTCTCAGAGCAAGCTAGGGATTTCAAGTTTTCTCCTCATATTCTCTAGATCCTTTTCAGGAAATTTGAGTCTAGGTATGTGGGAATTCAGCAAGGGAATTGCTCTTCCCTTGTGCCCCAAAACTCTTTTGAAATGCTTATTAGTTCTAGCCCTGAAGTTCACAGTTAGAGTTCATTTGTCAGAAAATTATGGATTTCTTCCTCTTATAATTTTCATGAGTATTGAGGGTTGTTGTCAACTATAATTTTGATCATAATCACTTTTTATGAAATTATATGATTTTAGCCCTAGTTTCTTGAATACAGAGAATTGAGTATTTCAGCATGTTCTAAATACAAGTATTACTTGATTCTGATTTTCCTTGAAATTACCAGGATAGCACAATTATAGGATCAAGAGTAGAATTATTGATTGTTTAGTCTCAGTCAATACTTAGTAAATTTCAGTATCTTACAGCAATGTCAGCGGATCAGTTTGACTATAGTCAGTCTCTTGAGGTGTCAGTAATGCCTCCCAGCCCTAGTTTTCAATTATCAGTTATCAGTTTGTTCTTTAGACGATTACGATGCTTCCAGATAAGCAGCTCTGGCTAGTCTTAGAATACCAGTTTATAATTATCCAATCTGATAGACTCTCAGGGTTCTTCTAGATAAGAATTCCTGACTTAGTACAGGACCCCAACTTTGAGCTATCAACTTAGTAGTCAAGTTAGGACTATCCAGTGGGAGTAATACTTTGCGCCGAGTGGACCGGGGTTCCAGCGCACCTAAGTTCTCAGAACTACATTGCCACCGTAGGTTATTGGTCAAATGGGCCCCAACATTACCACTATACCCTGGCAAGGTATAGTGGGCTTTCTTCGATGAGGTGTATACATCGAATTCCACGATTAGCTCACGTGATTATATATCGATTATAGACTCTCCCACTTGTTAGTAGAATTTCAATTCAGCTTAGTATAGTTCAGTTTAGCTCAGTTCAGTTACTCAATTCCGGGGCATGTTTACGACCATCAGTTAGGGTCATTATTGACCATATCAGTTATAGCTCAATTTATCAGTATTTAGTATCATTTGGTCATTTCATGTTATTTCAGTTCAGTTGTTTATTTTTCATGCTTATTGTATATCTCACTTATTTAGTACATTCAAAGTACTAACACATACTTTCTTGTTGTATCATATTATGATACAGGCACAGGTTCTCAGTCCCAGCATCGCCAGTAGTTCCCTTCGATGATTCCAGCAATAGCAGTTCGTGCGGTGAGTCCTCATCTTTCGAGGCATTATTTTCTTTTCAGTTAGTTTCTTTTCAGTCAGGCGTTAGAGTTAGCTGGGGGCTTCTCCCAACAACTCATCAGTTAGTAGTGGCTTTCAGACTCAGTTGTCTAGTATTATTTCTAGTTATATTTACACTTTTAGTAGTATTTATTACATAATTATTTTTATAAAGCTTCCGCTTATGTTTACTCAGCTTACCAATGTAATGATAGACCATGGGTTGACTTGGGGTCACTTGTGGCACCAGGTACTGTGTCTTGTCTAGGGTGTAGACTCGGGTCGTGACAAACTTGGTATCAAAGCACTAGGTTTAGAGTATCCTAGGATGTCTGAAAGCCGCATCAATTAGAGTCCTTTTCATTTGTGTGAAGCGTGCCACACTTATGACCAGGAGGCTACAATACATTATTAGGAAAATTTCCCTTTTGTTTATACTCCTTATCGGGTGTTGAAGTTAAATTCCAAAATGTCCTCCTAATTCATGCTCTATTCATTTCAGTGAAAAATATGCCTCCAAGATGAGGAAATGCAAGGAGGGCTAGTAATGCCAATCGACTTGCCCCACAAGCTCTAGCAGCCCCTCAGGACAACCAAGTGCCTTCAGCAGAATTCTGAGTGGCTATCCAGCTGCTGGCTCAAACGGTGACCAACCAAGTAAACCAACAGGTGCTTCTAGTGAATCCAAATGGGTCTGCAGTAGCTGCTAGGGTTTGGGACTTCACCCAAATAAACCCTACAGCTTTCCATGGATCTAAGGTGGGAGAGGACCCACAAGAGTTTGTAGATGAGGTGCAGAAGATCACCCGGATTATGGGTGTTAGTTCTATGGAGAGTGCTGATTTGGCTGCCTACCAGTTGAAAGGGGTGGCTCAGATTTTGTACAACCAATGGAACGAAGGAAGGCCAGCAGAAGCAGGGCTAGTAGAGTGGAAAGAGTTCACAACTGCATTTTTATACAAATTCATTCCTCGGGAATTGAGGGAGGCCAAGGTCATAGAGTTCATGAATCTAAGGAAGGGTAACAAGACCATGGAGGAGTAGATATTGTAATTCACTTGGTTATCGAGGTATGCTCCAGAGATGGTAGCCGAGCCAAGGGCTCGCATGCTTAAATTCGTCAATGGCTTGTCAGACTTGGTACTGGAGGAGTGCAGAACTGCAATGCTCAACAAGGACATTGACCTATCCAGCCTCATCATTCATGCCCAATAGATTGAGGGAGAAAAGTTGAAGGATATTGAGCGGGAGAACAAGCGGGCTAAAATAGGTCAGTCGGGTTATGGCTGTCACGCCCCGCCTTGGGGGGGTATGACTGGCACCTGGTGCCCTAGTAGGACCTGGACTGCTAACTGGTGAGCCTAAGAACATCTGGTGCCTGGCTAGCTCTATT
>JACEIK010001368.1:71901-100794 GCA_018107945.1 Datura stramonium
CACGCTGCCATCGCGGAGGGGCTCTACCCCGGCTCCTTCCGCGATGGTTCGACAGGTTTCTCGTCCGATCTTTTCCCGGGCCTTTTTCTAGCATGTATGGATTTAGAATACTCTTAACCAACACACGAATATGCCATCTATGTGTGGGGAATTTTACGGGGTGTAACAATGGCCACCAGAAGTCCAGTGGCAGTAGCCACCCACAACAATGGCAATAGAGAACCCCAGCATCCACATCAGCCTGCCCCTGCTTTCTGGTCCCGCAAGGATCACAAGAGTGGAGCATCTGGCTCTCAGTCTTAGAGTTACAGTGCTTGCAGCCGTTACCTAGCTTGTCCTGAATGTGGAAAGAACCATCCAGGTGAATGCCGCATGGGCAAAGAAGGTTGCTACGGATGTGGGCAGTTGGGTCACAGGTTAAAGAAGTGTCCTTTAGCAGAACGGGGGAGAGCTCAGTCTACTTCAGCAGCCCCAGCAGGCCGTCCAGCTCATCAGGGTAATACTTCAGGTACGGATGGCGGTTAGAGCCAAAACCTCTTTTATGCTTTATCCTCTCGTCAGGATCAAGAGAGCTCACCTGATGTGCTAACGAGTATGTTACATCTTTTCCATCTAGATGTATATGCCCTACTAGATCCAGGAGCCACACTATAATTCGTGACTCCTTATGTAACTGTTTAGTTTGAAATTAGTCTAGAAGTCCTCTCGAAATCATTCTTAGTCTCTACCCCAGTTAGTGAGTCAGTTAGAGCCAGCCGGGTATATAGAAACTGCCTAGTCTCAGTGTTGAATAAAGTCATTTCAGATGATCTAGTAGAGCTAGACATGGTCGATTTTGACCTCATTCTTGGCATTGATTAGCTACATTCGGGTTATGCCTCAGTCGACTGCAGAACCAGAGTCGTCAGGTTTCAGTTCCCCAATGAGCCAATCTTAGAATGGATGGGTAGTGTTTCAGTGCCTAAGGGTCAATTTATTTTTCTACCTTAAGGCAAGGAAGCTCATTTCAAAAGTGTGCATCTATCACCTAGTTCGGGTCAAAGATTCTAGCTCCGAGACCCCAACTATTCAGTTAGTTCCAGTTGTCAGCGAATTCCCTGACGTGTTTCCCGAAGATCTTCTTGGAGTCCCTCCTGAGCAGGGAAATATACTTTGGCATAGACCTTCTTCTAGACATTCAGCCAATCCCTATTCCTCCTTACTGAATGGCTCCAGTTGAGCTTAAGGAGTTCAAGGAACAACTAAAAGACCTTTTAGATAAGGGTTTCATTAGGCCATGGGTTTCATTAGGCCCAACATCTCTCCATGGGGTGCTCTGATTTTGTTCGTGCCAAAGAAAGACGATACTCTCAAAATGTGTATTGACTACCGTCAACTGAACAAGGTTACAATTAAGAACAGGTATCCCCTACCCAGGATTGATGACTTGTTCAATCAGCTTCAAGGAGCCAGTTTTTTTTCCAAGGTAGATCTCAGGTCGGGGTATCATCAACTTAGGGTCAGGGAATGTAACATACTGAAAATGGCCTTCAGAACTCGATATGGTCATTATGAATTTTTGGTTATGTCCTTTAGACTAACTAATGCCCCAAAAACTTTCATGGACCTGATGAACAGGGTATTTAGAAAGTATCTGGACATGTTTGTCATCGTGGTCATAGACAACATTTTGGTGTACTCCACAAATAAGGAGGAGCATGCTAACCATCTGAGGATAGTGTTACAGACTCTCAAAGACCGGTAGTTATTCCCTAAATTCAACAAGTGTGAATTCTAGATGAATTCTTTGGCTTTCCTCAGTCATGTGGTCTTAGGTGAGGGTATTCAGGTAGATCCTCAAAAGATAGCAGCGGTGAAAGACTGGCCAAGACCTACTTCTCAAATAGATATCAGAAGTTTCCTGGGACTAGCCGATTATTACCGACGGTTTGTAGAGGGATTTTCTTCTATTGCGTCTCTCTGACTAAGCTAACTCAGAAAAAGGTGAAGTTTCAGTGGTCAGATGCATGTGAGAAGAGTTTCCAAGAGTTGAAGACTCGACTCACTACAACTCCAGTTTTGACCTTACAAGAAGGAACAGATGGGTTTCTAGTCTATTGTGACTCTTCTTGAGTTGGCCTCGGTTGCATGTTGATGCAACAGGGTAAGGTGATAGCTTATGCCTCCAGACAGCTCAAAGTTCATAAGAAGAATTATCCGACTCATGATCTTGAATTGGCGGCAATGGTGTTTACTCAAAAAATATGGAGGCATTACCTTTATGGGGTTCACGTGGATATTTTCATCGATCATAAGAGCTTTCAATACGTGTTTAGTCAGAAAGATCTGAATCTTTTCCGGAGAAGGTGGTGGAGTTATTGAAAGATTACGACATGAGTGTGTTGTACCATTTGGGCAAGGCAAACGTGGTGGAAGATGCCTTGAGTAGAATGTCCATGGGGAGCGTTGCTCATGTTGAAAAGGGAAAGAAGGAGCTAGCAAAGGATTACAGGTTAGCCCAATTGGGAGTGCAGTTGGTGGATTCAGCTGAGGATGGAGTAGTATTACAGAGTGGGTCAGAATCCTTATTAGATGTCAAGGTTAAGTCAAGGAAGGATGAAGATCCCATAGTGCTTAAGCTGAAAGAAGCAGTTCTATGAAAAGAAATGGAGACTTTTTCTAAAAGGGGAGATGGCGTGCTTCATTACTAGGGCAGACTATGTGTTTCGGACACTGATGAATTGGGACAATGGGTACTGGCAGAAGCACACAGCTCCATATATTCTATCCACCCAGGTGCCACTAAGATATACCGTGATCTACGAAAAATCTACTGGTGGAACGGCATGAAGAGAGACATTACAGAATTAGTGGTTAAGTGCCCGAACTGCCAGCAGGTTAAAGTTAAACACCAAAGACCTGGGGGTATGGCTCAGGATCTCATCATACCCATGTGGAAGTGGGAAAAAGTGTATATGGACTTTATTACAAGTCTACCTCGTACTCAACGACAACATGACTCAATTTGGGTGATAGTAGATCGGATGACCAAGTCAACACATTTTCTCCCAGTTAAAACTACAAACTCAGTTGAGGATTACGCTAAACTATACATCCGAGAGTTGATTATACTGCATGGAGTTCCCTTATCCATTATTTTAGATAGAGGTACCCAGTTCACCTCGCATTTCTGGAATTCATTTCAGAAAGGACTCGGTACTCAGGTCAAGCTCAGCATAGCATTTCACCTTCAGACAGATGGACAAGCTGAGCGGACTACTCAAACCTTAGAATATATGCTAAGAGCTTGTGTGATCGACTTCAGGGGCATTTGGGATGATCACCTGCCTCTCATCAAGTTTGAGTACAACAACAACTATCACTCCAGTATTCAGATGGACCTGTTCGAGGTCTTATATGGTAGAAGGTGCAGGTCTCCTCTAGGATGGTTTGAAGTTGGCGAAGCTACTTTGATAGGATCAGACTAAGTTAACGAAGCCATTCATAAAGTACAACCTATCAGAGAAAGGTTGAATATAGCTCAGAGCCGACATAAATTATATTCGAATGTGAGGAGGAGAGAGTTGGAATTTTCTGTGGATGATTGGGTTTATCTGAAAATTTCACCCATGAAAGGGGTGATGAGGTTTGGAAAGAAAGGGAAACTCAGTCCGAGGTATGTAAGACCCTATAGGATTCTAAGGTGAATTGACAATGTGGCCTATGAGTTAGAATTACCATCGGAGTTAGCATCTATGCACCCAGTCTTCCATGTATCATTATTGAAGAAGTGCATCGGTGATCCGACCTCAGTTGTGCCACTAGACAGTGTGGGAGTGAAGGATAGTCTCTCTTACGAAGAGGTTCCAGTTTAGATCCTAGACCATTAGGTTCGTAAGTTGAGAAACAAGGAAGCCGCTTCAGTGAAAGTCTTGTGGAGGAACTAGCTAGTTGAGGGAGCCACATGGGAGGCAGATGCAGACATGATGGCTAAATACCCTCACTTATTCCCTTCCAGTTCAGTTTCAACATTAGGTATTAACTTCCTCCTGAGTACTCTATTCAGTTCCTCACTCATCAGCTCTATTTAGATTTTCAATGTGCACTCTAGTTGTGTAAATTCATTTAGTATGCCTATTCTAGTTCGGAGTCAGTCACTACTTCAGAATTCAGTTTATAGTTTCAGTCTAGGAATTGCAGCTCTTTTCCCAGTGTTCCAGCAGTTTTAGCTCATTCAAGGACAAATGATCCCAAGGGGGAGACACTGTAATACCCCAAAACTTTCATAGGCCAGACTCAGGCATTCCATGAAAAACTAGAAGGAATTAGGAAAATTTTTTCTCAGGACAACTCAAACAACGAGTCATTGTCAGCACCGACGGACCATTGTATGAGTAGTTGGTTGAGCTGCAAGCTTCCCATCCGAGAACCAACGAGTCATGCGGTGACCCATTACGAAGAGTAACGAGTTGTTCTATGGAGTCGTTGTTGCCCAGTATAGAAATATGCCATACACCTCCTTGAAGCAAGAGTGAAACCAACGAATCGTTGTCACCTCTAACGAGTCGTTGTCTCTACCCATCACCATATTTCAGGACCAAGCGTGTTGACCACGAGAAAATACAATGACCCATTGGTTCTACCAATGAGTCGTTGTGTCGTCCGTTAGTGGCGTTCCCAAGTTTAGTTAAAAATCCTACTAGTGACAACGAGAGGTACCAACGACCCGCTGGTTCGTCCAATGAGTCATGGTCCCCACCCGTTTCCAATTCCAGTGAGCCCTAATTCTAGGCACAAGACCAATGACTGGTCCCAACGAGTCATGGTATCAACCAACGACTCGTTGGTGTGACCTGTTGGTCCCTTTCGGGAAGTTTTTCTAGATTTTCTTTCAGGGGCATTTTCGTGACTTCTAGCTATTTTAGTTCCTAAACTAGGCCATTTTGGGCATGATTTGGAGAGATCAAAGGGTTAATCGACTAAATCCCTTTCTTTCTCAATCAACTCTCGATCTCTAGAGCAAAGAAGTTCCTGACAGTTCTCTTAAAGCAAGCTAGGGCTTTTAAGTTTTCTCCTCAGATTCTCCAGATCCTTTTCAGGAAATTCGACTCCAGGTATGTTGAAATTCAAAAAGGGAATTATTCTTCCCTTGTGCCCCAAAACTCTTTTGAAATGCTTATCAGTTCTAGCCCTGAAGTTCACAGTTAGGGTTCATTTATCAGAAATTTATGGATTTCTTCCGGTTATAATTTTCATGAGTATTGAAGGTTGTTGTTAACTATACTTTTGATCATTATCTCTTTTTATGAAATTATATGATTTTAGCCCTAGTTTCTTGAATACACTGAATTGAGTATTTCAGCATGTTCGAAATACAAGTGTTGCTTGATTATGATTGTCCTTGAAATTACCAAGATAACACAGTTATATGATCAAGAGTAGAATTATTAATTGTTTAGTCTCAGTCAGTACTTAGTAAATTTTAGTATCTTATATAAATATCAGCTTATCAGTTAAACTATAGTTAGTCTCTTGAGGTGTTAGCCCAGGTCCAATTTTCAGTTATCAGTTATCAGTTTGTTCTTTAGACGGTTACGGCGCTTCCAGATAAGCAGCTCTGGCAAGTCTTAGAACACTAGTTTATAGTTATCCGGTCTGATAGACTCTCAGGGTTCTTCCAGATAAGAATTCCTAACTTAGTCAAGGACCCCAACTTCGAGCTATCAGCTTAGTAGTCAAGTTAGGACTATCTAGTGGGATTAGTACTTAGCACCGAGTGGACCGGGGTCCCAGCGCACCCAGGCTCCCAAAACTATGTTGCCACCACAGGTTATTTGCCCAATGGGCCCCAGCTTTGCGATCACCCAGCCAACCACTATACCCTGGCAAGATACAAAGGGCTTTCTTTGATGGGATGTATAAATCGGACTCCACATTTAGCTCACATGGTTATATGTCGATTATAGACTCTCTCATTTATCAATATAGTTTCAGTTCAGCTCAGTACAATTCAGTTTAGCTCAGTTTAGTTACTCAGTTCCAGGGCATGTTTATGACCATCAGTTAGGGTCATTATTGACCATATCAGTTATCGCTCAGTTTATCAATATTCAGTATCATTTGGTTATTTCATGTTATTTCAATTCAATTGTTTATTTTTCATTCTTATTGTATATCTCACTTACTCAGTACATTCAAAGCACCGACACATACTTTCTAGCATTATGATACAGGTCGCTGGTTCTCAATCCCAGGATCGCTAGTAGTTTCCTTTGACGATTCTAACAGCAGTAGTTCGTGTGGTGAGTCCTCATTTTTCGAGGATGCTATTTGCTTTTCAGTTAGTTTCTCTTTAGCCAGACTTTTGAGTTAGCTAGGGGCTTGTCCCAGCAACTCATTACTTAGTAGTGGCTTTCATACTCAGTTGTCTAGTATTGTTTCCAGTTATGTTTACACTTTCAGTAGTATTGATTACATAATTATTTTTATAAAGCTTTCATTTATGTTTACTCAGGTTACCAGTGTAATGATAGACCATAGGTTGGCTTGGGGTCACTTGTCGCACTAGGTACCGTGTCTCTTCCACGTTGTAGACTCAGGTCGTGACATACAAAGGCAAGAGCATGGGCACAAATCATAGAGATGGTTGACATCCATGCTCTGCAGAAGGAATTTGAGACTCTTGATAAGCTATTGGACCACCTACCAAGTTGTCCAATATTGAGGTACCTAAGCTCGACTTGAAGACTCTAGTTGAGCATCTAAATTATGCTTACCTGAGGGAAGGTGAAACTTTGCCAGTAATTCTATTAACAAACTCAAATATGTGGAGAAATATAATTCATTAAAAGTGCTGAGACACAAGAAGAGAGCGATTCAGTGGCAACTGACAAATATTCATAGGATAAACCTAGTTTTTCATGCATAAGATACTAATGGAGGTGGATCAAAAATCGAGCATTGAACATCATAAAATGTTGAATCCAATAATAAAAGAGGTTGTGAAGAAGGAATTCATTAAATGAATTGATCCAGGTATCATCTACCCCATTTTTGATAACAAGTAGGTGAATCTGATGCAATGTGTCCCTAATAAATGAGGTATGATGGTGATCACTAACAATTAAGATGATTTCATACCAACAAACAACAGTGAACAGATTTATCCGCTTGATTCGAGAATGTATCAAAGGAAGAAGTTTTATTATGATTCTATGTTATATATGTGGGATGAGTCATATTTATTTAAGAAAGTCTTAAACAAGCTTAGGAGGTGATGCATCTCATAGAATGAGGTAGAAGGAGTTCTTAATAACTTTCACTCATTCTCTTTATAGCGGGGACCATACAACAACAATGTTGTTTCACTTTGGATTTTATTAGCCTAAATTGTTCAAGGATACCTGCATTTTCATAAAACATTGTGATAGGTGCCAAAGAAAAGGAAATTTCAAGGAGTCATGAGATGCCTTGGAACTACATCTTGGAGGTGAAATTTTTTTATGTGCGGGGTATTGACTTCATAGGTCCTTTCTCACCATCCTATAAGAACAAATATATTTTATTAGTTATGAATTATGTGTCTAAGGGGGTGGAGATAGTCCCTCTCCCTACTAGTGACACGAAGGTTGTAGATAATTTGGCGAATAACACGATTTTTACACAATTTGGTACACCTTGGATTATGATAAGTGATGTAGGAGCATATTTTTGCAATAATGTGATGAGAAATCTTACTGAATTTTATGACATCCGATGCAAGGTTACAACTGCTTTTCATTCCTAGACTAGTGGGCAAGTTGAAGTTTTCAATTGGGAGGTGAAGCAGATGCTTGAGGAGAGGGTCAATGTGCAGAGAAAGGATCGGGTTGTGAAGCTTGATGACGCACTATAAGCATTTGGGAAAGCACACAAAACACTTATTGGGACTTCTCCCTACAGGTTGATCTATGGAAATACATGTCATCTGCTCGTGGAGTTGGAGCACATGGCTTATCGGGCTATCAAAAGGCTGAATTTAGATATGGGTCTCGCTGATTTTATAAGAATAGTAAAATTGCATGATCTGGATGAATTTTGTCTGAGAACATATGAGCCTTCTAAGATCTACAAGGAGAAAACTAAGAGATGGCATGAAAAAGGGATACAACATCGTGAGTTTGAACTAGGCGAATTGGTACTCTTGCTTAGTTCTAGACTAAATCTCTTCCCTGAAAAACTAAAGTCTAGGTGGTCTAGACCATTTGAGGCAGTGCAAGTAACATTGCATAGAGCAGTTGAGTTGAGAAAGTCAGGATCTACGGAGATGTTCCTGTTAACGGTCAAAGGGCAAAGCAATATTGGGCCATGAAGAGGATAAATCCTTAGTTGAGGTTCAAGATGGATGAAATAAGGTATCATTGTTCCACGATGTAAATTAAGGCACTTCTTAGGAGGTAACACAAGCTCGCATCATTTTGTGATGTTAAATCAGGCGCTAAATAAGAGGCAACCCAACCTTTTAATTACTTACATAGTTTTTTTGTTCAAACTGATGGGTTGTGTTGTAGGTTGATGCAAAAGTTAGTTGCTAAAAAGGTCTCATGTCTCATTATAGAGATTTAAGTGGACACAATGAAAGATCAGGTGATTGGAACAAGTTTGAGAAATCCAGAGGTCACTGCAAAACACTTCCTAATATAGTGAAATTCACTGCACTGGGCAGCACCATGGTGATAAGGTAAGAGAAATGAAAGAAAATTGCTAATTCTAGATAACAATAGGTCATCATAATACGGTGGCCAACACAGTGCACGCTGTGCCTGGTCTTAACGATCGAGTTAAAAGTGAAATGCATGGACCTATCGACCCACTACTCTTTTATAGAACCCTTAAACCACCATTTCCCCCATTCTCATACCAACTTACACAGACACACACACACAAAACTCTTGAAACTCCCTTAAGCATCTCTCCCACGTCGCTCAATCAAAAAAATTGGTAAGTAATACTTCACTAATTGAGAAATTATTCATGTGTATCCTATCCCCCTCCACTCCCATTATTTCAGTTGATGTATTGATGAAAATATTTCTAAGTAATCCTTAGAATGTTGAAGACTTAGTATTATTATATGATGGCATATAAGGAGCATGATACCCCTGACTTCCTCGCAGTAGTTGTTAACGATGTATTGGTGTAGATGCTAGTATTTTTAGATTGAACCCCTAAAATTAGGCATCACATTGGTAGTTGTAAACTATTCACATGCTCACATACATATTGCATAATCATTGCTCGATGAAATTTAGCAAAGTATAGTCAAGGGCAGATTGTTTCTAATGTACGAATAGATGACAATCTTCCTGAGGGAATAATAGTCGTTTCATTGTGATTATATGAAATGTGCCTCATAAGTATGCTTGATTTAAGTGTAGGTTAGTTTTTTTAGAAAAAAGAATTGAGGTTGATAAAGGGGTGGATATCCTCTGGCCATGTTTGATCATAAAAATGATGTAGCCTTCGTGGCTAGTTGCGTTCAACTCATGAACTAAGTGTGGGGTTGTTTTGATATGCATCTTAGTTTATCTACCGTTTCTTTTTTTGTTGATGTTCTATTGTGTTTGAACAAATAAATATAGTTTGACCAGGCCAAGCTTCTCCACCAGCAAGAGGGCAAGACTCAACCTCCCATTCACTAATAGAGAAACTGGTATGCACGGGTGAAGGCTCTAGAAACCAATGCCCAACTCAACCCGTTGGATAGGTCTGTCCACCCAAACATTATCCCTTGAAATAGGTGAAGGACTATAGAAGGAAATACCTTAAGAACTTTAGGCTGGAGAGATATGACATTGAAATAGTTGTGTATGAGGAGAATCTGAAGGAAGCCTACCATCACATTTAACAGACGATACAAAATATGGGGCTCAAGTTTGTGTTTAAGCAGCTTGAAGATGCAAATATAAATCTTGTTTGGGATTTTTATTCCAATTGGGACTTGAATAATCCCAATGAAGTGCCAGTAAGAGGACATATATTTGAATTTTTATGGTTCTTTGTGTAGGTTTTTACACTCCTAATGTGCCGATTGAGTTGCTTACTTATATTGTGTATCACCCTCCTAACTATTGGATTAGGCATTTCTTCTATGGGACCAACTCCACTTTTAGATAGGGCTAAAATAAAAGTGATGGCACCCATAGAACAATGATGTTTCCTCAATTCCAAAAAGATACAAGGGTGTGGTTGAAGATTCTAAGCTTGAGGTTGATGCTTGGACGTCACCTTACTCATGAGACAAATGATCGAGTGTGCTTGATATACATGCTTATGATTGGAGAGCCTATCAATATGGGCTATATAATAAAGTCCTTGATGAAAGAGGCTCCAGAAACACATCCAGGCAATTGTTCTTTGGCAATGTGCTCACCTATTTCCTGTGCAAGGAGAATGTTGATGAGAAGCCACTTGATCACAAGCTACCAATAGTCACCATATATACAGATGTGAGTAGGGTGAAGGGACTACATGCCCTGGGAGAACTTATACAACTATAGCTAAGAGGCGTAATTGAGATGAGAGCTACATGTCCCATATCTATGAGATGATGGATCTCCAAATTCAGATTGGGTCTCGACCTACCACACCAGAGAATCGAGCTATCCTTGATGAGTACTATCTTCTAAAAAATCATGCCTAGTTTATGTGCATAATGGGGATAGAGTTTGACTGACCACTGGACAATAATAAGAACATACCTGAGTAGTCCTTGTATGAGATGGAGGATGATGAAAATGGTGATGATGAGGAGGAGTGAGACAGTGAGAATGGTGACACTGCTTTCACTCCCATTGATTATAATGACGATTACACAGGGAGTTTCTTTTTTTTTTTTCACTCTTTTGCTGATTATTTTGATGCACTAGGGAAAGTGATTTATCTTAAACGTGGGGTGGGGAAAGCTTTTACTTTTTTATTCATTGGATTGTATAATGCAAATAATTTTTTTGGTTTTTTCACTTGAATTTATTTGATTTGTTTCATTCTTTGTAGTAATATTTATGGATTGCGGTACACTACACTATTCATGGCCTATGATAAGTAGTAAGTAAAACATTAGATAGTGAATTATGCTAGGGATTAACATGACCCTTGATTTTTCTTTGTGTATTGATTCTTTTTTATGGGTGAGTCTTTGAACGGGTATTAGATTTTGTTTTTAGTAGAATCCTATTTCTTAGTATAGGTAGAGACTTTTTCCTGTGATGGATGGATGAAGATTATCATGAGGGAATTTTAGTTATTAGGATTTTGAGTAGCTCAATAACCATGTGAATGTTAGGTGCTCAAGATCAGGAGCACTATGACCAAATAGGCAACTCTCTAGGGGTATAAGGAAGAACATGCATAAAGAGATAGATACTCCCCTTTTGAGACACTTAAGCTCTTTTACTTGACTTGTGAACAATTTTAAGGACTTATAAATACATGAATTAAACTCACAATTATGTACGCCAATTATAGGGTCTTTATTGATCCGTCTTGATTCTATCATGTGCCAAGTGTGAGTGGGTTTTGCTTTATATTTTATATATCATACTGATGGCTAGAACTTGTTCGATATTTTTACAAAGTAAAACAAGATGTTTGAGGTTAGGAAATGATATAGGTATTTCTTTGATTAGTCATGTTATATACTTATTTTTACCTACATATTTGATGATATCCTTAGTTACCCTCTTTGAGCCTTTAGTCTTTCTTTGTTAGGCATGTTTTCAAGCTTATTCCCTATTTTTTTTGAGTATTCAAATAAATTTCATCCCTTGATCTTAGAGCATTTTAGTCATACAAAGTGCTTTTGAAGAAGTTTGGGAAGTGAATGGATAGAAGTGAAGGTGGAAAATAAAGAATAAGAATGAGGGTTCTAAAACTTTTCCATTCTAGTATGAAGGAGCAGAGAAGCAAGAAAAGAATGTGAGAAGAAAAAAAGAGGAAAAGATTGACATGGATCTTTTTTAGTAATGGGTGACACAATGTTTAAAATATAAGAGTAAAATAAGAGATAATAATGTAGAGAAAAGTGTTGTATAGGTGACACCAAAGAAGGAATCAAATTGATTGGCTTGTAATGTATTAAAAAGTTCTTAGGGAGGATAGTCACTCTTTGACCCAAATATTTCATACCCATTCTTTAGCCTATATTATGACCTGTTAACTTCTAATTGATCCTTAATTTGATGCACTTGAGGTTAGTAAAGTATTACACTAAGGAAAAGCTTATGGGTCATCTTATGTGCATGTGAATTTCATTGTTGAGACTGAGAGTGTGTGAAATTTTTTTCTTTTTATGACTCCCTCCCGATATTTGATAATTCTCATGTATAAGTAGACAGATTTATCTCTTGATAGTAATTGAAACATGATTGATAAGAGATAGGTGAAATATTTGTTGCCTTTGTTTGAGCAACACAACTGTGTTTTTCCTAATCATTCACATGAAATATTTGTTTCCTTTGTTGAGCAACACAATTGTGTTTTTCCTAATCATTCACATGTGAGTCGGTTTTGGAGGCTAGCATGTTTTGAAGGGGTTATTGAGATGATTTGAGTTGTAATTAATGCATTGTATAATTGTGAATGTTCCATTTGTACTAAGAACATTATGGCCATAAGTTCCTTAATTTGAGTAGACTTATTCACATTGGTGAAAATTCAAAAGGTATTCATATGAGAAATATATGGTGTGTTATTGCTTGTTTGAGGATGAACATAGATTCAAGTGTGGGATAGTGATGTTAGGTGTATTTACAAGTCTTCTCATACTTGATGCACATGTGCACCTTATTTTGATATGAATTTATAAGAAATACACCAAACTTATGTTGATTATGAGATATTTGACTAATTCGAGCTATTTTTATGAATATAAATGCTTTTAGAAAATATTGCACAAGAATTGAATAAAAGTGAAAACAATTGTATGAAAGAAGTGCAGAGTTACCATGCCTCAGTGACCAACATGGTGCATTTTAGTGTGCCGAACAGCGTGACACGGTGATAGTGTGGAGACCATCTTAGATTTGGCTAAATCATGGAAGTATCAATATGGAAAAGTCCACGGTCAGCATACCACAATGGAAAATATAGGAGTTGTAATTCCCCGATGGTTCCTAATACTATATGAGAGGATTGGAAATGAGTTTAGCAGAAAATCTACATTTTTTGCCTCAGTACAGCTCAACCTACAAATCGTAGGTTGGTAGTAGGAGTCATAAGAAGACTCGTGGATCAGGTCATAGATTTTGTTCTTCAGACCACGAGTCCCCACTATGAGTCATAATATGTGGGTATGACCTATGATCAGGAGTTGTAGCAAGTCTTTGGAGTTATCCAACGATTTATAGTACGGGTGATAGTACGACTCGTAGGATGGTGTTACTGATCGTAGCAAGATCCGTGGAAATATTTAGAGGGTTGGAGGTTTTGGACTTGGTCAGTACAGGAGGATACCATGAGTCTTAAGAGGGTTGTACAACTCATGATACGATTCATGATAGTTGACAGAACAGTTTTTCATGCGAATTCATTAAGGGTATTTTCGTGAATCCTAAGCTCCTAAGGCCTAAACTATATCGTTTTAAGGACAAAAAGTAGTGTATTAGGGGAGTTTAACCTATCCTAATTCATTCAACTCATATGCATGCAAGTTTGGAGGATTCTATTGAAGATCAAGCTTGGAAATCCTCCATCAAATCTCTTAGGATTTCAAAGTCAAAATAAGAATGAATTTCCTCAGGTATGTAGGGCCATGAATGAGAGTTTCCTTTCACTCTCATGCCCATATTTCTCCTCAAGTTCATGAATTCTAGACTTAATTCAAGTTTATGATCTTATGGGTTTAGCCCAATTTCATGAAATTCTCTATGATTTATTTATGTGTTAATTCCCTTCATATTTCTAAGCATGTTTTAAGATTCATGGAGAGATTTTATGTACTAATTGATTACAAATTCATGATTTCAAGTTTTAAAATATTATGCCCACTCATGTAAGTTCATGAAAAAGTTAGTCTATGATTGATGATTTCAAGTATGATGAAGTATCTAGTATGTATTTGTGTTTATGATTTACCCATATATGAATCTACGATTTTGTCTATTGAAGTCTAATTCAAGTATGCATGATCTTCATATTTTGGGTTGATCCCACTCAGATTAAGCATGTTTTCATGATTCAGTTTGACTGTGTAAATCAGCTTACCACATGGATTTTGGAGTCTCTACTCCCACTTTTCAGCTTATAGTATGGTTTCAGCTTCGTTGAAAAATGATGATGAGCACCTTGCATATTTTTGGGAGCAGTGTCTAGAATCGAGTAGGTTAGGGTTCATGAAGACCCCGGGTCTCAAAACTACGTGCCAACGTAGGATTTTGCATTTTACTTTAGGACCTCCCTTGTGAGCTTCCCCTGCCCCAAATGGGCCTTCAACTTGATATCGATATCATGGTAGCGCCCTTAGCCCTTGCAAGACTTTGGACAGTTATTCCCTCTTAAGTGTAATAGTTAGGATCATGTAAGCACTATCGTGATTGTGTCAGTTACATAACGAGTCTTCAATTATTCCTTATGATCTCAGTTATGCATTTTTATCAGTTATGATATTATAATTTTAGCAGGTTTGATCCAATGATCAGGTTATCAGTTTTTACATATAAATCTCAGTTTCAGCTTTGGGTCATTCGATTTAGTTATGAGATCCAGTTTATGTCTATTCATATTTTCAAATATCAACATACAGATTTTACTCTCAGAATCTTATGATGTTTTGATTTATGATGTACATAATTTTGGTCATTCTTATCAGCCTGTTTTGCTTACCTTGCATACTAAATATATTCTAGGTACTGACCGCATACTCTATGCTGTAATGTTTCATGATATAGGTCCCAGCAATTAGGCTCAAATGCGCCGTTAGTTCAACCCTTATTCCAGCTCAGACCCTACTTTGGGTGAGTCCTCATCCTCCGATGATATCTATCTTTCAGTATGTTCATGTCAGTTTGTTTCAGACTTAGAGATAGCTGGGGGCTTGTCCAAGCATCTCATCTGTTTGTAGAAGTTTTTCAGATATAGACTTGTATATTCAGCTTTGGATTCAGTGTTATGATATTTCCGTTGGATAGACGTTTTGTTATTTAGACTTTCTCTATTTCAGAGTTTAGTTATTAGTTTTGTTTATGTTGTCCTTTAGTTATCATGTTCATGCCATGGGTTGACTTGGAGCCATTTATGGTTCTAGGTTCCATATCTTTATCTAGGCCTATGTTTGGATCGTGAACAATATGGTATCAATGCATTAGGTTTTGAAGTGTCCTAGGGTGTCTGAAATCCACATTAAGTAGAGTCTTTTTCATGGGTGTGAAGCGCGCCACACTTATGACGAAGAGGCTACGAAACATTTTAGGAAACTTCCCTTCTTTCATGATTCTATCTCGTGCTATGAGTTCAACTATCTCTATTTTGCTAACTCCAGCTTTACAAAGTTGCAGAATCATACCTCCACACCGAGTTAATGGAAGAAAGAATGGCAACAGGAATTGAAATAGCCATAAGGATGGCAATGGAGATGGGCATCAGCAAGCCCCACTAGCCCCAGCGGATCCTGTGCCCGAGCAGGTTACGCATGCTGAGTTTAGGTTAGCCATCCAGATGTTGGCACAAGCGTTGACCACTCAGGTCAATCAGTAGGCAATGGCTCATGTTCCCTAGAATGGAAACGCAGTGACGACTAGTGTATGGGGCTTCCTCAGGATGAACCCACCTGAGTTCCTTGTGTCGAGAGTGGATGAGGAACCACACGATTTCATTGAGAAGATATAGATGATCACCCAGATTATGGGGGTGAAGGGAGAGGAGTGTGTAGACTTATCCTCCTATCGGTTGAAAAGGGTCTCTTATATATGTATCAACAGTGGAAGTATAGATGGGAGTCGGAGTGATCCCATCGGTTGGAATGAATTTCTCATCACATTCTTAGACCAATTCTTTCTCTGGAAGATGAGGGAAATCAAGGCATCCTAGTTCGTGAATTTGAGACAGAACAACATGACCGTCTAGGAGTATGCTCTAGATTTCACCCGGTTATTCAAATATGCGCTGGAGATGGTGGCCGATCAGATGGCTCTGGTGATCATATTTATGAATAGAGTAGCAGACTATTTGGTCAAGGACTACAGGACCGCCATGATACATTAGGACATTGACTTCTCCCAATTGGTCTTGTATGCCCAGCAGATAAAGACGGTGCAGATAAGGGAGAGAGAGAGATAGGCCAAGAGGGCTAGGACAGACAACTCTAGGTTTTCCCAGCAGAGATCTAGTGGTGAATACCACCAGCAGTCCTACCTAAGATCATCAACCCTAACACTGTCATCAGCCAGTGTGCCATCCAGGTCTAGGCGTAATTAGAGGGGAAAGACATCAGGCTCTCGAGGTCAAGGGAGCAGGTCAGTAGAGCCCAACATTCCAGTTTGTGACAGGTGTGGTAGGAGACACACCGGACAGTGCTTAGCAGGTTCATGGGCATGTTTTGGTGTGGAAAGCTCGACCACATGCTCAGAGATTGTTCCGTGTCTAGACAGGGCCATGGTAGAGACCGTGACCCATTTACCAGCTCAACAACTCCACCAGCATGCTCAGCTTAGAAGGGTGCATCCACTAGTGTAGGTGGAGGTCAGCGTCAGAACAAGTTTTATGCTCCTTTATCACGTCAGGAGTAGGAGGTCTCTTCGGATGTGGTCACTGGTATGTTACGAGTATTCCATCTTGATGTTTATGCTGTTAGACCCAGGGGATACTTTATCTTTTGTGAGGCCCTATGTTTCCATTAGTTTCGGAGTTAGTCCTAAAATTCTATCAGAACCCTTCTTAGTCATTACTCCAGTCGGTGACTCAGTTATAGCTTGACGGGTATACATAAATTGACCTATCATAGTTCTTTAGAGAGTCACCTCAGCTGATATAGTAGAGTTAGACATGACTGATTTTGATGTTATCTATGGTATGGATTGGTTCCATGCAGTTATGCCTCAGTATATTATAAAACCGTTACATTAGAGTTCCGGTTTTTAGGTGAGCCAGTCCTAGAATGGAAGGGTAGTTCAGCTGTGCCTGTAGGTTGCTTCGTTTCCTACCTTAAGGCTAGAAAGATGATTTCCAAGGGTTGTATTTACCATCTAGTTCAGGTTAAGGATACTACATTCGATACCCTGACTCTTCAGTCTGTCCCTGTAGTGTGTGAGTATCCAGAAGTTTTCCTAGATGATCTACCAGGAGTCCCTCTCAAGCGAGAGATTGACTTTGGTATTGACCTTCTTCCTAATATGCAGCCTATATCTATTCCTCCATACACAGTGGCTCCAGCTGAGCTAAAGGAGTTGAAGGAACAGTTGAAGGATCTCTTAGATAAGGGATTCATCAAACCTAGCAAGTCCCTATGGGGTGCACAAGTTCTCTTTGTTCAAAAGAAGGATGTCTCTCTTCATATATGTATTGACTATCGGTAGTTGAACAAGGTTATAATCAAGAACAAGTATCCCTTCCCCAGATTTGATGACTTGTTTGACCCATCTTAGGGTGCCAAGTGTTTCTCAAAGATAGACCTCAGATCTTGGTATCATCAGCTCAGATTTAAGGAGAGTGACATTCCAAAGACAGCTTTTAGGACTGGATATGGTCACTATGAGTTTGTGGTTATGTCTTTTGGACAAAAAAATGCTCCTGCAGCTTTTATGAATTTGATGAACATGGTGTTCAAGCTATATTTGGACATTTTTGTGATTATGTTCATAGATGACATTCTCATATACTCTCAGTGCGGGAAAGAGCATGCTGCTTATTCTCATATACTCTCAGCGCTATAGACTCTCAATGATTGCCAGCAGTTTGCTAAATTCAGCAAGTTTGAGTTTTGGTTGGACTTAGTTGCATTTTTGGGCCACATGGTGTCAAGTTAGGGTGTGCAGGTGGACTCTCAAAAGATAAAAGATTTAATGAATTAGCCTAGACTAGTAAGTCCTTCGGATATTAGGAGTTTCTTGGGTTAAGCTGGCTATTATAACAGGTTTGTTGAAGGATTTTCATCCATTGGGGCACCGTTGACTAAGCTGACCCAGAAGAAAGTCAAGTTTCAATGGTCGGATGCCTGTGAGAAGAGTTTTCAAGAGTTAAATACTCGACTCACTTTAGCCCCCTACCTGAGGGTATAGATGGATTTGTTGTGTATTGTGATGCCTCTAGGGTTGGTCTTGGGTGTGTGTTGATGCATCATGGTAAGGTGATTGTGTATGCCTCTAGATAGCTTAAGACTTATGAGAAAAATTACCTGATGCATGACCTAGAGTTGGCAGCGGTGGTGTTCGCATTGAAGATTTGGAGACATATTTGTATGGGGTCTATGTGAATGTGTTTATAGACCACAAGAGCCTTCAGTATATGTTCACCCAGAAGGATTTGAATTTGCGACAAAGGAAATGATTAGATCTGCTCAAGGACTATGACATGAGTGTCCTTTACTATCCGGGAAAGGCTAATGTAGTGGTGAATGTCCGTAGTAGGCTGTCCATGGAGAGTGTTTCTCATGTGGAAGATGGAAAGAAAAAGTTGGAGAAAGACGTGCATTGGCTTGCATGATTAGGGTTCGCCTTGTTGATTGGAAAATGGTGGTGTGATTGTTTAGAATGGTTCAAAATCTTCTTTGGTGGTTGAGGTCAAAGCTATACAAGATGAGGATCCTATTTTGGTGATATTGAAGGAAGCGATTCAGAATCAAAAGGTAGAGGTCTTCTCCCAAGGGGGAGATGGTGTACTTCGATATCAGGGTCGTTTATGTGTTTCAGATGCTGATGATTTAAGAAAGCAGATGTTGCATGAGGCTCATGGTATGCGGTATTCTATCCATCTAAGTGCCACCAAGATGTACCGTGACCTATGAGAAATCTATTTGTGGAACGACATGAAGAAGGACATAGCAGAGTTTGTGGCTAAGAGTCCGAATTTTCAACAACTGAAACTGGAGCATCAAAGACCAGGAGGTATGCTACAAGACATTGATATCCCCACTTGGAAGAGGGAAGAGATTAATATGGATTTCATCACAGGGTTTCCTTGCACACGTCGACAGTATGACTCTATTTGGATGGTTGTAGATAGATTGACTAAAGCAGCCTATTTTCTACCACTTAAGACAGCCGACTTAGTGGAGGATCATGCTAAATTATACATTCAGGAGTTAGTTCGGTTGCATGGAGTTCCCTTTTCCATCATTTTAGACAGAGGTACTCAATTCACCTTGCAGTTTTTGAGATCATTTCAGAAGGGACTTGGTACTCAAGTCAAGCTTAGCAAAGCTTTTTGCCCACAGGCGGATGGTCATGCTGAGTTGACCATTCAGACTCTCAAGGATATGTTGAGAGCATGTGTGATTGACTTCAAAGGTATTTAGGATGATCATTTACCTCTTATCAAGTTTGCCTACAACAACAACTACCACTCCAGCATTCAGATGGCTCAGTTCGAGGCTCTTTATGGGCAAAGATGTAGACCACCTATTGGTTGGTTTGAGGTAGGTGAGGATACATTTATAGGGTCAGATTCAGTTCATGAGGTTATGGAGAAAGTTTATCTTATAAGGGAAAGCCTGAAAACAACTTAGAGTCGTCAAAAGTCCTATGCTAATGTGAGGAGGAGAGAATTAGAGTTTGAAGTTGATGATTGAATGTTTTTGAAGATGTCTCCTATGAAGGGAGTGATGAGGTTCGGAAATAAAGGGAACCTTAGTCTCTGATATGTCGTTTCCTACAGGATTATGAGTCATGTTGGCAAGGTGGCCTATGAGTTGGAGCTACCAATGGAGTTGGCTTCGGTACATCCAGTTTTTCATGTATCATTGTTAAAAAAGTGCATTGGTGATCCGAATTTGATTGTTTGGGTGGAGAGCATAGGTGTGAAGGATAACCTTAGTTATGATGAGGTACCGATTAATATCCTTGATCGTTAGGTTCAGAAGCTGAGGAAAAAAGAAGTAGCTTCGGCGAAAGTCTTATGGAGGAATCAACTTGTGGAAGGAGATACATGGGAGGCTGAAGCAGATATGACAGCTAGATAACCACATTTATTCCCTTCCGACTCAGTTTCAGCATGAGGTATCAGTTTTCTCCTTAGCACTCAATTCATTTTCATGTTTAGTTTATGTCTCTCAATTTCCTTTGGGTTAGTGTATGTAAGTGTAATTCATGAATTTGGTTCAGTCATGAATATCAGTCTGGATTCAGACATTTCATAAGTTTTCAGCTTCAAATATTCAGTATTTGAGATTTTAGTTCCCTTCCCCATCTTTTCAATATATTTAGTCTATGTTCGAGGAAGAATGTTCCCAAGGGAAAGATATTGTAATACCCCAAAGGTTCCTAAGACTAGATGAGAGGATTGGAAATGAGTTTAGTATAAAATCTAAATGTGTTTGCCTCAATACTCAACCTACTAGCCGTAGGTTGGTAGAACGGGTCATATAAGACTCATGGATCAGGTCAGAGATTTTTTTTACCCAGACCACGAGTCCCTACTACGAGTCATAGAATGTGGGTACGACCCGTGATCAGGAGTCGTAGCAAGTCTTCAAAGTTATCCAACGATTTATGGTATGAGTGATGGTATGACTCGTAGGATGGTGTTACGAATCGTAGTAAGATCCATGGAAATATTCAGAGGGTTGAAGGTTTTGGACTTGATCAGTACGGGAGGATACCATGAGTCTTAAGAGGGTTGTACGACTCGTGGTACGATTCATGACAGTCTTAAGGGTATTTTTGTGAATCCTAAGCCCTAAACTATGTCATTTTAAGCCCTGAAAGAAGTGTATTAGGGGAGTTTATCCTATCCTAATCCATTCAATCCCATGCATGCAAGTTTGGAGGATTCCGTTGAAGATCAAGCTTAGAAAACCTTCAATTCTCCTCCAAATCTCTTGGGTTTTCATATTCAAGAGAAGAATCAGTTTACCCAGGTATGTAGGGCCATGAATGAGAGTTATCTTTCACTCTCATGCTCATATTTCTCCTCAAGTTCATGAATTCTAGACTTAATTCAAGTTTGTGATCTTATAGGGTTTTAGCCAAATTTCATGAAATTCTCTATGATTTATTTATAGGTCAATTCCCTTCATGTTTCAAAGCATGTTTTAAGATTCATGGGTAGATTTTATGTATTAATTGATTACAAATTCATGATTTCAAGTTTTAAAAGATTATGCTCACTCATGCAAGCTCATGAAAAAGTTAGTCTATGATTGATAATTTCAAGTATGATGAAGTATCTAGCATGTATTTATGTTAATGAATTACCTATATATTAATCTATGATTTTGACTAGTGAAGTCTAATTCAAGTATGCATGATCTTCAGATTTTGGGTAATATCACTCAGATTAAGCATGTTTTCATGATTCAATTTGACTATAAAGCAGCTTACCATATGGATTTTATATTCTCTACTCCCACTTTTCAGCTTATGGTATGATTTCAGCTTCATTGAAAAATAATTGTGATTACCTTGCATGTTTTTAGGAGCAGTGTATAGCACTGAGTAGGCTAGAGGTTTATGAAAATCTCAGATCTCAGAACTATGTGCCAACCTAAGATTTTACATTTTACTTTGGGACCTCCCTTGTGAGCTTCGCTTGCCCCAAATGGGCCTTCAGTTTGCTACCGATATCATGGTAGCGCCCTTAGCCTTGACAAGGCTTTGGACAACTTTGCCCACTTGAGTGTAATAGTTGGGATCATGTAAGCTCTATCATGATTGTGTCAGTTACATGGTGATTCTCCCATTGTTCCTCATGATCTCAATTATGCATGTTTATCAGTTATGGTGTTATGTTTTTAGCAGGTTTGACCCAATGATCAGGTTATCAGTTTTTACATATGAATCTCAGTTTCAGCTTTGGATCATTCGATTCAATTATGAGATCCAGTTTATATCTATTCATGTCTTCAAATATCAGCATGCGGTCTTTACTCTCAGAATCTTATGATGCTATGATTTATGATGTAAATGATTTCAGTATGTACTTATTCAGCCTGTTTACTTACCTTGCATACTCACTGCATTCCATGTATTGATCGCATACTCTATGCTATATCGTTTCATGATACAGGTCCTAGAGATCAGGCTCAGATGTGTCGTTAGTTCAGCCCTCATTCCAGCTCAGACCCTACTTTAGGTAAGTCCTCATCCTCCAAGAACATCTATCTTTCAGTATGTTCATGTCAGTTTGTTTCAGACTTAGAGATAGCGAGGGAGTTTCCTAGCATCTTCTTCGCGCCCAACGCACATGCAAGCGTACACGGTCATACAAGTAATACAGTGGCCCTTTTTAAGAGTCGGATATCGAACCCACAGGGACTGGACTTAATTCAGCAAATATTCAAGTTTAAGTGTAAGATTAACATTCACAATTGTTGATGATAGAAATTTTTGGGAAGTTATAACTAAATCTAGGGATGGTCACAAAACAATTTGGAAACAATATAAGAAGCAACTAGAGCTAAGGCCGAATAATCATGCAATGCTACACTTTGTAATGGTTCATGTATGAAATTATCGATTGTTGTCTCACATAGTTGGAAATGCGATGTTCATGGTCTATCGAGCCTCTAAACAGGACAAACTAGCCTCTCAACTACATTGAGCGGGGATGTGACATCCTAGTTCATGGGCAATTCAACTACATGGATGTGGTTTACGGGGTTTTTGCTCTTTATTAGGGACTTTCGTACCTCTAATCATTAAACCTAACTTAGCTTCAAAACTACTTCTACAAGTGGTGGAGTGACAATTCTAAGCCGATGTCTTGCTATCATCTCGTTTTATCAACCAAGAAAGGCAATTTAGGTATATTATTTATCCTAATTGCGAATCGTATCGAAAGATAAGAACTTGCTCCCTACATCCCTATGTTCTTTCCTAGGGTTACTCTTTCAAGATTTTACCTATCTTAACATGTATGTTTTCATGGTGATCAAGCATAAAAACAATCATAATAAATAATGTAAGACAAAACAACAATTAACAACTCAAACCAAAACTAATTCATGCACTACAATCATATCACGTGGCCTCAACCCTAGGGGAAGGGTTTTAACCACTCATGTTTGTACAATAACTTAAAAACATCATTTAGGTATAGTACTTACAAGAAAAGGTAAAAGAAAATGTAAAATTAGTGAACCCTAGGTGAGTTCTTCACTTCTCCCTTCGCTCCTCTACGGTTTCCCGAAAATATTTCGTGACAAATGATTTTAGAAGCAAAGGGTTTAATTAGTAGTAAATAGGAAATTTGCAATTTGTGTCCTGTCATGGAATGGCTCCGTGGCACGGAGGTGAAAACGCCAATTTGCCTTTGTCTCATGGAGGTAACGCGGAAGCCCACTGGAAATTTCATCCTCGACAGGTCTTGCGCGAAGTGCCTGCACGACCCACAGCGTGGCACGGAGCTCCTTTTGCGCGATGGCCAGCGTGACATGGCCTGCAGCACGCAGCAGTGCCTGGCATGGAACGACGCTGGCACGCAGGCGCCTTGGATGGAAGCATCTCGCGTGCATGGCCTTGGCGTGGCATGACGCTGGGCGTAGCACACGCACAACGTGGCACGCTGCCTGGCGCGGCCAGCCTTGCCATGGCATGTTTTCTTGCCATCTTTTGCAATTAACTCCCAACTCCATTCCTTCACTTCACCCATCTTTATTTAGTCCCTCGCATTTTACACCTACAAAACAAGGACTAATCATGTTGGTTAGTGCGTACCCAAATTTACACAAAATCACATAAGAATGTAAGTGTATAATTAGACAAACCCGACTAAATTACGCTATGAAATAGCACTTGGGCATGTAATTATGCCCAAGATCACTACCCCACACTTAAACCCTTGTTCTTCCTCGAACAACTCTTTTACATCTCATGCACATGAAGAGTCATACATAGCTAATTGAAGCAAGATAATTCAAGTTAAGGATACAATGATTGTTTTAGATAGCAAGTTAAAAATAGAGCATGCAAGATTTAACCATTAAAATCAAATATAACTATGATAATACTTCCTAGCCTCAAGAATGAACTCTCAATCTCAACAACTCATGCGAATTAACCAATCAAGAAATCCGACATGAATTTTATCCTTCATTAAACATTTTCCGTCACAACAAGAGAGTTACCCATTTTCTCTCATATGTTTTCAAATTATAACATGTAGTGGTATATGGATAAGAAATAAGCTCATTCTCACAAAATTCACATGCCATGTGTATTGACCCATAAGCTTGCCCTTAGTGTTTTACTCCACTAATTTAAGAATGTTAGAAAGTGAGATCAAGTAGGACTTATCGGGTTGTAATGTAAGCTAAGGGCGGGCAGGTACTATTATGGCTAATAATAGTGACTATCTTCCCTAAGCGCTTTTAATACACCATACTCTCGTTAAGAACTTCCATCTTCTTACTTCACCTTTATACTTTTCTACTCCTATTTTCCTCTTTTGTTTCCCCATCTCATTAGGCACACTTAAGCTGTTAGTACGGAGTCTTTGAGCAATTTTCTTTTATCGACAATTGATTTCGCTCTTTTCTTATTTTACTCCCTACTAACTCTTATTCATTTTTAAACAAGTGCACCTTTAGTCTCCTCTTCAACTTCCACAACTATTATTTTACTTCTTATTTCACTTCCCACTCCTTAATTCTTTTGCAATTTCATTGCGCTTAGGAGTTTTGGATCAAATTCAAGGATAATAAAAAGAAAGGAATAAGCTCATTTTTTGTCTATCAAGGAATAGGCTAAAGGCTCAATGGGGCTAACTAGGATCAGTCGTTCAAGGTAGGTAAAGCAAGGGACAAAAATTAGGCTCATTCAAAGAAATGCCTAAATCATCTCCTACAATATACATCCCTCACTTCGTTTTGTATACACACCAGGCAAGTTATAGACACTACATAATAGCATGGAATATTCAAAAACCTTACACACACAACACATGCTCAATTCAAGATAAATTCAGCAGACACTTAACTCAACTAATCACAAGAATTTAGAATTAATCTTTAAGCACATCGAGTCACATTCAAGAGCCTAGTTGTCTCCAACAGAATTATAAAATTTCTATGTATGCTTATAAATTTACAAAACTTGCATCTTAAAATCGTGTGTATCACATAACAAGAACATCAAGCCAAGACATTAATCAACTACAGGTTCCAAAATAAAAACCTATTGACTAATTTTCCCTCAAGACGGTCGTCATCCATCCATCGTCGGGAACAGTCCCTAACTATGACTAAGACAATTATGTACAGACAAAGAAATTTTTTATTCTTCGGTTCAAAGTGTCTTCCGCCGGAAAAGAACCGAAAAGAAAAACCAACGGGTGGGTGGATCATGCTCAACTCAACTTTTCATCCAACAATACCTTACAAAGCACTAATTCCACCCAAAATCATTAAACACAAAATTTTAAAATTTCCCTCACCCCACACATAAAATATGCTATGTCCCCAAAGCATCAAATTAAAATACAAAAGGGTGAGAAATACTCCCTGAGGCCTCTAGGCCTAGCTAACAATATATTTTTATTCATTTTGGTACACATGGGTTACCGACCCCACATTTTTCCTATTTCATGCTTCTTAGATTCCTCTTCTAAGGGTACTCAGATTTCCCCTTAATCTGTTCTTAATTCACCAACAAAAACAACAAAAAGTGAAAATACACAAAATCAACACAAAGAAAAAATAAAATTGTACCTGTGGTACCCTTGGGTTGCCTCCCAAGCAGCGCCTGATTTTATGTCGCGGAATGACGTGGACTATCCTTTTCAGAACATCCTCAAGCCAGTGTTCCCTTTCAAGAACCATCTTCTTTTCTTTTTATTTTTTGAGGTAACAACTTCCACTCTGTCCCTCTCTTCTTCCAACTTCTTTTCTAACTGAAGCCCTCCATCAGATTCGGGCAGAAAAGTGCTCATCTCCTGCGGCCGTGGACCTATGGAATATGCCACCCCACACTTAGCCTCTAACAACAAACTAACCTTACAAAGGTCTCTATAGTGTGTGGGTGGGTTAATCTCTTGGTAGACCCGAAAGAGTTATTCTTCATCATCAAACCTCATTTCCAGGGTTCCTACTCTTACATTAATAATTTCTCCTCTAGTGGCCAAGAAAGGTCGTCCAAAGATCAGGGGTACCTTATCATCAACTTTAAAATCAAGTATGATGAAATCAAAGGGTATAATGAACTTACCCACTTTGATGAGAAGGTCCTCGATTATTCCATCTGGTGCCACCCGCAACTTGTCTGCCAGCTGCAACATCATTCGTTTTGGTCTCGGTTGACCCAAACCCAAGGTGTTAAACAAAGATAGGGGCATTATATTAACTACTTTCCCTAAATCACATAGAGCTCTTATCACCTCAGCTTTACCAATTTCTATGGGGACGGAAAAACTCCCTGGGTCTTTGAGCTTTTTTGGTATCTTGCTCATTACCTTGTGGCTGCACTCCTCAGTCAGTGCCACTGTCTGAACATCCACCAATATGACTTTTTTGGCCACCACATCTTTCAAGTACTTAGCGTACTTTGGCATTCCCTTCAAAACATCAAACAAAGAAAAATTTATGTGAAGTTCTTTGAATATATCAAAGAACTTTTTAAAGCATTCCTCCTCCTTTCTCTCTTTTGAGTCTTTGCGGGAATGGTGGTGTTGGTCTGTGTGATGGCTGTAATGATGGTTGTGCATTTTATTGCACAACACTCTGATTATATCCCTTTTCAGTCGGTGGTCCCTTTCTAACCAACTCAGGCTGCACCTCATTTTTCTTTTCCTTCGGCGGTGTATCAGCCAATTTCTTGCCACTCCTCATACTGATGGCATTAACCTTTGGGGGTTTGTATCTGTGTCACTAGGTAACCCTCCCTGAGGTCTGGTGTGCTGAGCAGGTGCTATTTGACCCATCTGCTTCTCTAGATTGCAGATGGTCAACTGTTGATTTTTCAAATCTGATGCCATCCTCACCTGATTCTCTGCTAGTTGGGTCTGTGTTGTCATAATCTTCTACAACGTCTCCTCAATATTGCTGCTTAACTGGCACCATTCTGCCTATTCTGCTGTTGATACTGTTGCTGCTGAGGTTGCTGGTAGCTTTGACTTTTATTTCCTCCCTAAGAAAAATTCTGGTGGCTCTTCCAATTCTTGTTGTAATTGTTCCCAAAATTCTTATTGTTTCTCTAAACATTCCTAGCAAAATTGTCCGATTCAGGATTGGCCCCGCAAGATTCTGCATTGTGCCCATTATTGCTGCAGATTTCACACCAACTAGGAGCCTGCTGAACTGCATTCACCTATCCCTGTTGTTGGTTCATACTCAGTTTATTAAATTGAGTCATCATCTGATGCTGAAATGATGCTAGCTATGCCACCAAGGCATTGAAACCATCCACCTTTATTAGCCCTGTTGTTCTCTTTCCTGCCCCTCTCGATGACTCGCTGTGTCACTCTGGATTTCCCTGAGCAATCTTGTTCAATAATGTATGCAGCTCATCATAGGTCTTCTCCAATGCTTGCCCACCCGATGCAAAGTCTAGTAAAATTTTGGTGTGTGGGTCTAGAATTTCCATAAAGGTATGGGCTAACATTTCATTAGACTGTTGGTGATGGGGGCAGTCTCTCAATAGTGACTTGAATCTCTCCCAAGCCAAATACAAGTTCTTCTCCGGCCTCTTCTTGAAGCTTAATATTTCACTCCTGAGTTTGACAGTCTTGCCTGAAGGAAAGAATCTGATGAGGAACTTCTTTGCTAAATCATCCCAAGAAGTTATGGAATTCGGTGGCTCAATTTTCAACTACCTCTTTGCCTCTCCCAACAATGAGAATGGGAAGAGTGTGAGTTGGACATAATCAGTTGACACTCCGGTGGGGACTAAGGTGTCACTGATCTCCAAGAAGTTCTATAAGTGCTGCTGCGGGTCCTCACGAGTCATCCCAGTGAACTGGCCACTCGAATGTAACAGTTGTACCATATTTTGTTTCAATTCAAAGTTCCCTCCAGGCTCTGGTTTGCGGATACTAGAGGTAACATTTGTCGCTAGTGGGATTGCCACTTCGCGAACTGGTCAGGCTGCCATGGTTTCAGGTAACAACTCTGCTTGCCCTGCTAGTGGATGTTGTTGTAACTGCTCCTGAAGTCTCTCTAGCTTTCACTCTAGAACTTCCCTCCTGAGTAAATGCAATTGTCATTCAGGTTCCAACAACGGTTCCACCAGCTCTCTATTCCTTGCTAGCTCTGCAAGTTCATCCTGTCACCTGCAATATAGCATACTAAGACGAAGTTTCTCAACACTAAAAGAAATTAAAAATCACACAAAAATAGAAAAATTCATTAAACTTCGCCAGTCCCCGGCAACGGCGCCAAAAACTTGTTCGCGCCTAGCGCACACGCAAGCATACGCGGTCATACAAGTAATACAGTGGCTCTTTTTAAGAGTCGGATATTGAACCCACGGGGACTGGACTTAATTCAGCGAATATTCAAGTTCAAGTGTAAGATTAAAATTCACAAGTGTTGATGATATACGTTTTCGGGAAATTATAATTAAATCTAGGGATGGTCACAAAACAATCTGGAAACAATATAAGAAGCAACTAGAGCTAAGGCCGGATAATCACGCAATACTACACTTTGTAATGGTTCACGTATGAAATTACAATTGTTGTCTCACATAGTTGGAAATGCGATGTTCATGGTCTCTCGAGCCTCTAAACACGACAAACTAGCCTCTCAACTACATCATTGAGCGGGGATGTGACATCCTAGTTCGTGGGTAATTCAAC